>PVJH01022563.1:0-36439 GCA_004026705.1 Nesogale talazaci
CTCTGGTCTCCAGACTCTCAGCCATGCAGCCCTTGACCTCTTCCCTGTTTAAGCCAATGTAACAATGCTCTTCAATTGCTGATAAGAGAGAAAAGGCTGACTCTGCAAGCCACCCTCTTGCCCTCAAATGCTCAGCCTTATGGGATGCATGGTCTTTATTCCTCTCAAGGTCTCAGCGCTACTCCCATGTGGTTCTCACAGTCTTGGCTATACTCTTCTGCCTTCTGTCTTCTCAGCCAAACTTCACTCCCAACTCTTCCTTCTTCAAGATCTTGGTACGTTCTGTCCTTGCTCCCGAAATGGCCCACTTTATACCTAGTGGGATGGCAAAACAAAACACGACCTGTCCCCTCCACTAGAGTTTCACACCTTCCATTGACATTGTCCCACCCAGTCACTTGGTGCGACTTACCAAAGTCTATGGCTACTGTGTTAGTCTGGGTAGACTAGAGAAAACAAATCCATAGACACTCATGTGTGCATAACAAAAAGCTTTAGATACAAGAGCAAACACCCAGCCTACTCCAGATGAAGTCTGTCAGCCCAATATTAGCCCAATATTGGTTCAATACTCTTCAGACTACAAAACACATACAATGATGCTGAATGAGGGAAGATCACAGGCCAGGGGTTGGGAAGTCTTGTGGATCCAGTAGTGTTTAAACATCTCAGCACTGGCTGGGGTCTCCATGTGGTTCCTTCAGTTCCCGGGGTCTAAAGTAGTTCCATGTGTCTTGTCTGTAGGAGTGTCTCACAGGGGGGAATGTGTTTCCATGTGTCTTGTGCATGGCATATGTCCCACTTCCATTGAGCTATTTATCTCCTAGTGCCTTCAGATGGGGTCATCAGGCTGGAATTTGATTGGCAGGCTATACTCCACTTCTTCATGCTTAAGTCTCAACTTGACAACAGGTTTTGTAACTACCACACAGTCGATCCTGTTCACCCATATATTTGGAGATGGCCACTCTAGCTTTAAGAAACCTGTCTTTAAATCACTGACAGGTTTACCAGGCCAAGGCAAAATGTGGACCAGATAAGACTGAGACATCCGTTGCTCCATTGACAGTCAGTCCACCACCAGACTAAAGAAGCGAGTTTCTTTCTTAGTTATCCTCCAATGAAATCTAAGCTGAATTCAGCAGTCATCAAAGAATCTAATGGGAATACAGAAGACTAAGGCTCAGCTGGAGTTCAACATACCACACCACATCCCACAGCCTTTCCAGGGGCCTGGGAAGGTGCCAGCATCATTGTCTTTCTTCACAAAGTGAAAATCCACAACAACACAGTATGAAAAGCAAAGAAATTGTAGGCAACGCCTATGACCCGGGTAAGAAAAATTACTTTTCCTTGAGAGGGATGAGAAAGATGAAAGGCACCCCATGGGAATCCATGATCAGCCCGGGTGCCAGAAGGACCAATGGCAGTGAGGTTTTTCTCTGTTGCTCCCAACCTCCAAAGCGGTAGCTCTGGTGGTACACTGGTTATATATTGGACTGTTAACTGCAAGGTTAACGGTTCCAAGCCACCAACTCATTGGCAAAAAGATGGAACTTTCTACTCCCAGAAAAGGTTTCAGTCTCAGAAACTCATGGGGGCAGTTGTACCCTGACCTACAGGGCCACTATGTGTCAGCATGGACTCAGTAGCAGTTGGCTTTGTGGTTGTTTTGTTTGACCATGCCATAATGAAGGGCTCTGGTGGCATAATGGGTTATGCATTGCACTGCTAACCTCACGAGAAAGACAAGGCTTTCTACTCCCATAAAGAGTTTCAGCCCAAAGTTGTGTAGTGGCACTACCGTAACCAATGTGGTATTTCTGAGGTGTGATTATTGGTAGCTAAAAGAGTTATACCCTTAGGAATACACAAGGGCAAGTCTACTCTAATCTTCCAGGGTCACCACTGGAGTTGTGTCAAGAGCAGGGAGTCTTTAGTATCATCCTACAATAGCTCTCAGCAGTAGCTGGGCATCACCTGAAAGCTCTATTAAAAAAAGAAACACTCTTCCAGACCCATGTGTCAGAACAGCTGGCAGAGAAGCCTGAGAAGAAAACATTCATTGGAAACACCCCTCTGGAAGTTGATGTCAAATAAGTGACAGGATTTCCAGGCCATCCTGATGGTCAGGGATGGTATCATTCCTTTCATTGGGGGAGTGGACTGTAGTGATACAAAGAACATGGAGGGAGAGGCAGCATGGAAGGGTCATTGTTGGAAGATGGTCCAGCCAGCTGTTTAAATGCCAACTCTGTGATTGTGACTCCTTTCAACTGCGTGTGTGTCATGATAGAATTGCACCCCATAGGATGTTCCACAACTGGTGTTTTCCCTGTAGTAGATCACCAGGTCTTTCTTCTGCCTCAAAGCACCCATATTCCAGTTAGTGACTGAACATGTGGTCTGTTTTGCACTTTGCTAGGCCTGCATCTTTCATCACTAGTTGCTTTACAAAGTGACTTTAACCTCAATGACTTGTGTCCTCCTTTACAAAACGAAGATAATGTGACCCAATGTAGCGCTTGTGATGGGTCTTCCATTCATATGTAGCATTCATCATACTAAAAGCTTCAGTAGAATATAAAGAATGAGGTATACTATATGGTCTCATATAACATGCCCACATCAATAACATGTGCATGCATATAACACACTTGGCACACAAAGGAAACATGCACGAGGGGGTTTCAAAGTGTGTATGTTATTTTCAGAGTAATTTGTGGTTTGTATCTTTAGCAATGACACATCAGATAAAGGCCTTATTACTAAAATCTACAATACCTTGCAAGCTTACAATAAGAAAAAAAACCTAACTGCCCACTGAAGAGGTGAGCACGGACCTGGAAAGAAGTTTCAAGGGGGCAGAAATCCAAATGGCCAATAAACATGAGAAAATGTTCCCGAACACTAGCCATAAGAGAAATGCAAATGAAAACAACTCTGAGATACCACCTACCACCCTCAAAGGTAACCCAATTCAAAAAGTCAGAAAGTAACACGTATTGGAGGGACTATGGGGAAATAGGAACTCTTGTCCACTGCTGGTGAACCTGTAGGTATGTATGTACAGCCAATACAGACATCTATTTGTCGATATCTAAAACAGATAGAAATTGAGCTACCATACCACCCAGCAGTCCCCTGCCTGGGCATACACCCAGAAGAAGCAAGAAACAAACCACGGCCAGACATCTGTGCTCCAATCTTCAACGTGGCACAGTTCACAATCACAAAGAGTTGGAAACAGTCCAAATTTTCATCAACTGATGAATGGATGACAAAACTGTGGTACAGACATACAAGGGAGTATTACCCATCCCTAAAAAGTAGCGATGAACGCATGAAGCACATTCACCACATAAGAAGAACTGAAAGACATCGTGTTAAGTAGAGTAAGTCAAGCACAAAAGAACAAGTACCACATGAGTCCACTGAGGTAAGACTTTTTTTAAATGAAGCATGGGGGGAAACTACCCTATACATACATCTCTGGGGTGAGGTCCAGCAATTAGGACAGGGGTCAAACCCAATCCATGAATACATATGGCAGCCAACTAAGTAAGAGGGGGAAAGAACAAGGAATAAAAGGGGAAAAAAGACATCGGGTGGGTGGAGAAGGGGGCACTAATCCACCCAAGGGAAGCATATCGTTTATATCTCTACAGGCAAGGTAGAAAGAGACCAGGTTTCAACCCAATGCGCCAAGACATGGATATAACATATCAGAATGTACCAAGGAACCAATAGGTCTGCGGGGCCTGCCCAATTCTGACTATGTCGACACTCCCGCCCTCCCCTCAGAATGCACTTCAGAGGACAGCACTGGGACTACAGCTTGGGGAGAGGAGCATGTCGGACTAGAGCACAAGGGAGAAATGGAAAGGGATGGAGTAGGAGAAGAGGACATTCTGGCCCAACAAGCCCCAAGGACAATCTTTCTGTTTGGAGCAGACAATGCATAGGAAGGACCATAAGGCCAGCCCCACCATGGGGCACGGTGTGCCTCACTGAACCATGCCACCAAGAGGGACAGCACAGGAGACACAACGCAGAATAGTGCAGTCTGACCCCATCCTGCTGGGGCGAGGCACTGAAGGCATGTAGCAGAGCAGCAGGGGGAGCAGAGTAATGAAATCCCCAGGGAGTATCAAAAATAGACTTTGGAGATAGAGTGTGTGTGCCCCGCCTCCCATAAGACTCGACTGGAAAACACTCTTACAGGCCAATAAACAGACCTTGAACTATCTATAGGCATCTCTATTTTTGTCAGTAGCTTTGTTTTTGATATTGTTATTTGATTTTGTTCTTGCTTTCTGTTGTTGTTATTGTTTTGCTGGTTTTGCCTTTCTTTGTTGTTTTATTGGGCTTTGCCTGGTTTTTGCATTTAATAATGTCTGCATGTCTATCAAGATAAGAGAGGCGGGATAAGTAATTCAGAGATGAAAAGAATGGGACCAATGGTTCCAGGGGAATACAGGAAAAGGGAAGGTGGGAGAAAGGAAATGGTAGAGGCAGGGTGGGGGGGTTGCAACCCAAGGACAAGGGAACAACAAGTAATCCAAAATCAGTAATGAGGAGAGTGTAAGAGGTCTGGAAGGATTTGATCAAAGGCAATTTAATCTAAAGGAACTGGAACCCAAATGAAGGCTGAGCATGATAGTGTGATAAGAGGAAAGTAAAAGGAAATAGAGAAAAGAACTAGGAGGCAAAGGGCATTTATAGAGGTAAAATTACGGGCATGTATATGTAAATTTATCTATATATGATAATGGGGAAATATATCTATGTACATATATTTATTGGTTTAGTATTAAGGTTGCAGATGGACATTGGGCCTACCCTCAAGTACTTCCTCACTGCAAGAACACTCTGTTCTATTAAACTGACATCCCATGATGCTCACCTTCCTGACACAATCGCTGAAGACAAATGTGTGCAAAAGCAAATGTGGTGAAGAAAGCTGATGGTGCCCAACTATCAAAAGATACAGATAGCATCTGGGGTCTTAAAGGCTTGAAGATAAATCAGCCAAGCAACCATCTAGCTCAAAAGCAATACAGCCCACATGAAAGAAGCACACCAACCTATGTGATCACAAGGTGTCGAAGGGATCAGGTATCAGGCATCAAAGAACTAAAAGTGATATCATTATAAATGAGGGGGAGTACAGATTGGGGACCCAAAGCCCATCTGTAGGTAATAGGACATCCCCTTACAGAAGGGCTGTGGGGAGATGAGCCAATCAGGGGACAGTGTAGCAACAATGAAACATACAACTTTCATCTAGTCCTTAAATGCTTTCACCCCAGCCCCCACTATCATGATCTCAATTCTGCCTTACAAATCAGGCTAGATCAGAGGATGTACACTGGTACGGATAGGAACTGTAAACACAGGGAATCCAGGACAGATGAACCCTCAGGACCAGTGATGAGAGTGATGATTTCAGGAGCGTGGAGGGAAGATGGGATAGAAAGGGGTAACCAATTATAAGGATCTACATATAGTCCCCTTCCTAGGGAATGGACAACAGAAAAAAAGTGAAGGGAGACATTGGACAGTAAGATATGACAAAAAAAAAATAAATGATCAAGAGTTTAAGAGGGAGGAATAGAGGGGAGGGAGGGGGTAAAAATGAGGAGCTGATACCAAGTGCTCAAGCAGAAAGCAAATGTTTTGAGAATGAGGATGGCAAGAAATGTACAAATGTGCTTGGCACAATGGATGACTAGATGGGTGTATTATGATAAGAGTTGTATGAGACCCCAATAAAATGATTTTTTTAAGTTAAAAAACTAAATTAACTTATGAATCATTTGGAAGAATGCTGAAGCATACCAAAAAGTTATTGATGGGAAAATACCAAATCCAAAGGGTTACTGAAGTGTCAATTTTGTGCTAAAAGGAAGTTGGTGAGATCAATTTTCTTAAAATATAAATTGTAGGGCTGAGCCCCGGTGGCGTAAGTGGTTGAGTGCAGGACTGCGGCCCACTGGCTTAGCAGTTCAAATCCAGCAGCAGCTCTCAGGAGCAGTGCTGGGTAGCTCCCACAACCACCAGAGGGCAGTGATGTGTGTGTATGTATGTATGTATGTATGTATATGTATATACATATAGATAGATAGATTGATAGATAGATAGATAGATAGATATACTGTAATGTTTCATTAAAAAAATACAGTTTGAGCCCAGGCCCTACAAGATACGAGAGTTGTAACACCAGGCAAATTGCTAAAACATCTGGGTCTAATTCCTCCTAAAATTCCCACACAGTGAAAAAGTCTGAACTCCATGTTCACCCATTGCTTTCCTCTCCAGAAGCCTACTGTAGTTAAAGAGCAGCCACAGACTGGGAAGACTAGGGCCCCCACCAAGGACTTCATGGAAACTGTTGCCTGACAACGGAGAACATGAAAGAGCTGAGAAGAAAGGGTAGCAGATGTCCCGGGGAGATTTGGCTCAGGAGCAGAGCCCAGCTGTTCCCTGAGCACTCGTGAAATAGACTTCGCCATCAGTCACCAGCTCCGTTCCGACAGATGACTCTGTCTGTGCACCCAGGGTTTGGGTTAATCAGGCACTTAGCAGGATTCCCTCATGGGTGACCTTCTGAACAAACACCAAAACCAAACCCACAGCCACCACTGAGTGACTTTGTACAGAGCCCTTGAAGGCAACAAATCGTTGCAGGCGCAGGCAGCCTCATCTTTCACCCACCCAGGAGGGTTCGAACCACCTAATCATGGCATCACCGGGACTCCTTAGGAAGAGAAGATTAAAAGTACCCCAAACTAAACCAAACCTAGTACCATCGAGTTGATGCTGATTCATGACAGACCTTTCAGACAGGGACTGAACAAACCACCATTATCAGATTCTGAGACTGTCACACCTTATAAGATGGGGGGAGTAGGTGATGGTTACTGTGGCAGTCACATACTGTGGTGTCAATTTGAGGATTAAGAGTGTAGGGGTGGAGTCTAACCTGTCCATCTGGAGACAGCCAATGAGACCACTGTGTGGGCAGGGCTTTCTCCGAGAATTCTGGGAAATCTCGTGATATTCCCCCTGTGGAGGTGAGAGACTCAGAGACTCAGTTCCTTGGAGATGAACTGACAAGATGACATAACAGCAGACTGATCTATCCTGTTTCCTGGAGACTGGAGAAGCTGGAGGAGAAAACGCATGGGCTTACCTTCATGGAACCAAACCTCCAGGGGCAGAGAAGCCATGTGGAGATTCCTGCCAGCACTGAGATGCTTCTACTGCCAATGGATGCTGCTGATGGACCCCGAGCCCTAGAAATGAGGAGCCATGGGGAGACCCCTGCCAAAGGCAGGATGTTTCTACCGCCACTGGATACATAAGACTCTGCATCCACTGGCCTATGATTGTCCTGGTGTCCTTGCACATGTTTGTGAGTCAGAAGGAGACTTTATGGACTGGTATCAGACATATGGGCTAATATCGGACTTATGACCTTGGACTGGACTGGGTTGTGGTGCTTTCTTGATGTTCCATTCCTCCTGCATATAAACCTTTCCCTTATATCCATATGCATGCTTATGAATTTGTTTCTCCAGTTGTGGCAGTCATGTGCTTATGTTAATTTTATGATTGAAATGTAGGGGTGGATTCTACCCTGTTAATCTGGAGACAGCCATTGAGTATCCAATGAGGCCTCTATGTGGGCTTTCTTCTGATATGTCTGAGAAATCTCACGATATTTCCCTTGTGGAGATGAGTAGCTATCTTCACCAGTTTTTGGGAGTTAGTCTCAGAGACGATGAATCACAGACAAGACAAGATGGCAGCATCCGAGAAGCTAGAGGAGCCGGCAGACAGACCACACAGCTTTGCCCTGATGGAGCCAAACCTCTGAAGCTGGGGCAGCCACATGGAGACCTCTGCCAGTGACAAGTTGCTTCCACTGTTGATGGACCCTGAGCCCTGGAAGTGAGGAGAGATGTGGAGAGCCCTGCCAGCGCCGGGATTCTGCACCCACTGACCTATGACTTCGTGAGTCGGAAGGAGACTTTATAGACTGATTTTGGGTATATGGGTTAATATCAGACTTATGACTTTGAACTGGACTGGGCTGGGGTGTGTTCTCAATGTCCTGTTCCACTTGTATAGAAACCTTTCCCTTATATCCATATACATGTTTATGAATTTGCTTCTCTAGTCTGCCTGGACTAACACAGCTATGAACAGCTGACCTTGAAGTTAGCAGCCCAGGAATGGGAGCCACTACATCATCGGAGCTTCTTAGGGGGCTGGACTAGGTGCTGTTAAGTCACAACCTATCTCGGCAGGGAGACTGACTCAAAAATCTCATTGCCATTGAATCCATCCCCACCCACAGTAGAGCAGAACGACTGCTTCTGAGACTGTGACCCTTTATGGACTAGAAAGCTTCATCTTTCTCTCGAGAAGTGACTGATAGCCTCAAACGCCAGAGTGCAATGCATGGCCACCAGCCGGCGGGGATTCTGATCAAAAGTACACTAACCAGAAATTAGCCAAGCAAATACCACTTGTGGCTTTAATACCAACTGGCTGCGCTAGGCAGCCAGAATAGGGACCTGGGGGTGGGAGGTTATCTCCCCAAAGGCCTGCCTGGGGCCACAATAAAGGGGCTGCAGGGAAATCAGTCACCCTAATGAGACAGCTATGGGAAAATTCAAACTAATCGTGCACAGACTAAGGCCACCTAGGTACAGGTGAAGCTAAACTTGGCCACAACCTAGGCACAGGGCATCACAGAGGTGGCCTTGAACTCAGCAAATAAGGCTAGCCAAGACCTTCCACCATGGCGGTGGGGATAAAAGCCAGCCTCGGGCAGCCTGGGTCTCTCTTCTCTTTCCCCTGTGCTCTGTAAGGAGAGGGTGGGGAGCTCTCCCTCATGCCGAGGCCACTTGTCTTCTTGGCGTCTGGATTGCCTGGTGGTGCACACTGTGACTTCGCTCTCCCATTGCGGAATTCTTATCACATTCACTCCCAAACTCCTGTGCAATTCCCCAGCAGCAGTGCACACTTTCCAGAAATAGCCTGCACTTCTGGAGACTGGAAGACCTGAAACTTTCCTTTCCCTCCTCCTTGGATTACAGAAGTGCTTCTTCCGCGTGAATTCTCTCAATGTGGGGAAGCAAGAGCAGCAGTGAAATCATGCCAGAAACCTACCGGGTGAAGAAGACCCCACTTTTCTGTGTCTCCGTATTCTCCACTTGAAACGAGGTAAACCAGCACTGATCTTCCGATGTGCTTCACCAAAAGCTTGATGACATAAAATTAGGGGTACTGGGGGAGGGATGCTTGAGGATTAGAAAATGAAGATGCTCTCAATCAGCTTCAGTTAAAATTTTAAAAACCAGGAATGTACACTCTTCATTTAAATAAGGTCTACAATTAATGAGAGAGAGAGAGAGAGAGAGAGAGAGAGAGAGAGATGGCTAACCAGAAGTAGCCTCAGGGATAATATCAAGAAGTAGAGGGAACAGAACTAAATGGATGCTTTACAGAAAGAAAATCATGGTGTCAGCTTTGGGTCCAGACAGCCTTAGGTTCCAGGCCTGGGTCCTCCAATGTGGCTTATGAGTGAGAGTCTGCCCTCCAGTGTCCACTGTGATGTGAAAGAATGCCTTATGAGTACATTTACATATGCATGAGCATGATCAAGAATACAAAATGGTCCTACTCTTCCGTAAGCAGCCTCCCTTTAAACAAGCTGTCCGTCAACTGTCTCCGGGGTTGGCGGCATCTCGTATGCTGGCAGCTGGAATGTACCAACCTGCTTTCTCTTGTCACGCATTTGACAAACATTATCATAAGCCAGGTGCCTTTTTGAGTCTCCACCTCAGCTCTGGCGTCTGTCTTATCCATCAAGTGGAGCACCCATGAGGAAACAGGAACATTATTTTAGCAGCTAATTAACCAAGCAAAATGAACGGAGAGTCATTTTCTGTCCAGCTCTGTAGGTCTTTGTGCAGCTGCTAATTGAGGGAGCAGAGGCAGTAATGGGTTACGAAGGATGGATGATGGGTGAGGTTAGGTCTGCATTAAAAATCCTCAGGTCCACATAGGCTTTCACACGCAATAATTATGAGAAGGTCACCAACATGCTAACACCCGGGACAGGCTCCCCCCAAGCACGATATTGTACTTAATAATTTCGAGAGCTTGATCATAAGTATGAAAAGCTGTCTTTGTGCATGTGTGTTTCTGTTTTCAATGGCTTTTTTAAAAAATCATTTCTGATCAAAGCCAAATACACTTTGAGTCACAGGATGAGTCCCCTAGCAACCCAGTGTGAATTTCAGCACCTGACAATGACCTCACCTTCCTGAAGGGCTCCAGAAGAGGGGATGGCTGCTGTTCCTTATAAGCACTTCACAGCGGGTCTTATTTCAAAAGGAGAATGGAGCTTCTCCACCTGGGTTTATTTGGCTTTTAAGAGAAAATCTGGAATTGCATCTTACCAAGCCGCCTCTCTCCACCCCACTGCCAAATAACTGCTGTCCAAAAGTTAATCATGTGAACTACAGCCTTGTGCCTTGGGCGGCATAGCATTCAAGGAACAGAAATGGGTTTTCCCATTGCAAGGAAAGCCCTGTGAAGTCAGGGGAAGCCACCACTGGAAGGAAGGAAAGAAGGAAGGAAGGAAGGAATGAAAGAAGGGAGGGAGGAAGGGAAGAAGAGGACTGAGATAACTCAGCCCCACCTGTGTGCCACAGCTAATGTCTAGTGCTCAGTCAAGGCCAGACAGTCTTCTGTCCTGGGCAAGCCATTCAACTCGTGGGGAGTGCTGGGATTGCATATAGAAGGTTCCTGGATTGGGTAATACCTCAGTTCTTGGCTTCACACATGGACAAAAGTCATGCCAAAGTCCATTTTATAATCCAAGTGGCCTTTTAGGAAGAACAGAAGAAGTTTCAGGTTTTACTGTCTCAAAAAAGGGCACACGCTATTTCAGGGGAGTGTGCCAAGCCACATGGAAACCTCACTGGGGTTCACAAGTGGATTACGAACAGCCATGTGGAAGAGAACACCTGTGTATATGGAACTGGAAGAGGGGGGACCCCAGGAAGCTTGAAGTCCAAGAACCCTAGAGGTCAAGAGTCTGTGCACCCAGAGACTGTACCCCCATCCCCATCCAAGTAGACCCAGAATAGGTCCTGAGGGGACAGGTGTTTTCTCCCACTCTCCAACCTGCCACTGACAAGGAAGAGCGTAAAAGAGACCGGCCTTCTCACAGCCAGAATATCTCAAGCCTCTGGTAAGTGAAAGGTGGTTGATAATATCAGTTGATGGTATTGGATGACCCCAATGCCTCACCTGGTGAGGTCATGACCCTGGGTCTAGATTGGACCATCCAGGTGTACCTTCTACCTGGCTAGGGGTGTGAATATGAGCAAATTCCGTTTGGTGGTCTTCCGAGGTGTCTACTGGTTGCCTGAGTTCTTCCCAACCTCTTTTACGGGGGCCTTGGCAGGCATGGGAGGGACAACCCCCTTTGTCCCTGAATCTGGCTGCCTAACACATCTAGCAGTCTCCTGCTTCCAGAGCTCACTGGCTCCACACATGACACATTCTGAGATGAGTCCAAGCAGTCCGGAACTTTGGGAACAGTCGAGAGTAAAGTCTGTGATGTGGACAGAGCAGCCCGGGGGGTGATGTTTCAAACCACAGGACTGGATCTGGCCAGCACTCACACACCCAATATTATGCCAAGCAACCTCGGGATGGACAGTTTGGCAGGCATTCAAACTCTAATTTTGCAGGGCCCTGCCAACGGATCTGCCAGGGAAGAATTGTGTTAATTAATAGGAGATGTGTGTGAAGCAAATGAGCACTACACGGCAAATGGGGTGCTGCTCGATGGCCAGCAGACTTTCATCTGCTGAGCCACTGGGGAGGGGAGGGCAGCCCAAAGCTGATGTCTCCCCCTTTACCATCCTTTCACGTCCAAATGGCCTCGGAGTGGCCATTCACTCAGTGCTTCCACCAGAAAAGCTTTGTGGATGGTCTAATACGTTCCAATCTGCACTTCCCAGGCCTGATCCTAAGCACTGAAGAGGCAGAAACAACTCCAGTACTCTGTTCTGTGGAACTCATGACCCATCACTGTGGCAGGCTAGAGAAACAAGCCGAGAGCCACTCATAGGTGTCCGAGAGGGCTTTATAGGAAGAAGTGGTTCAATATCAGGACAGCATCCCAGCCCAGTCCAGATCAAGTCCATAAGTCTGATACTAGTCCGGAAATCCCCATTCAGACTCACATAGCTACATGCAATGATGCACAATGTGGAAGATCACAGGCCGGTGGGTGTGGAGTTGTGTGGGTCCAATGGCAGCAGAAGCATCTCTGGGGGCTGGTGCAGGTGCCTGAGTGGCTGGCCAACAGGAAAATAAAGCAGAGAGAGAGAGAGAGAGAGATTCCCAGGACCCACCTTATGAAGATGTCACGCCCACAAGGATGCACCATCAGACTGTGACCAGTCAGGCTAGGCTCCACCCCTACATTGCAAGTATGACACGAAAGTATGTAACGACCACAGTCACATAGAAGTCACTAAGAAAAGGAGAGGCACTGAGACAGGAGAGGAGTCCCTGGGCAGCAGGAACTATTGGGTGCTCCACTGCTATCTGGAAGGCTTCAGGCTAGAGTCTAATCAGAGGTGCTACAGAAGAGGGAAAGGCCTGGGGGCCTCCTTCTGAAAAACCAGCCACTGAAAACTCTATGGGATATAGTTTTACACATACATACATACATATATACATATATAGCTACATATATATACACACATTTATATGTAGTAAAGGTTTCTTGGAGAGAGAGAACTCTGTCCACATTCTCTTCTCTGAACACTGGCCATCCCCTAAAGCCCCTGGGGAAGAGGTTGGACGTCCTCTGGTCCCCTATCATTGGATTCAAGCTAGACCTGTTACCTTAGATGAGCTAAAAGAGTCTTTGTCTCAAAAATTGGAATTACAGCAGCGAGACTTGACCCCAATGTTCCAGTGGTAATTAGAGATCGGAAAGCACTTCTCCCTGCTCACTTAGAAACAGAAAGAGGCAAATACCCAGAGCAAAGTTTCTCACTCTGAGAAGCCCAGGTGGTATTGTGGGTTCTCCAGTGGGCTCTTAACGGAAAGATCAGGAGTTCGAAACCACCAGCCCCTCCTCTGGAGGAAGATGAAGCTTTCTACTCCCGTAATGAGCTGTGGTTTCAGAAACCTACTAGAGTCATTCTACTCGGTCCTGTAGGATTACTGTGGATTGGAATAGCCTTAATGGCTGTGAGACTTTCAGTCGTTCTCCCTGCAGAAATAGGTTCTGGCTAACCAGCTAATACCTAGTTCACCTTGCAGGTGACCTGGAATGGGTCAAGGGGGACCTTTTCAGTGACTGTGAGACAGGGGAGAGGAAGATTGGTCCTGTGAGCGTGTGGGGAGGAGGTGCCTCCAATCACACATGCTATTGACAATGTTTATCTCAACGGATAGTCCTGAAGGGCCTTCTGTCTGGACTTCTCTCATGAGGCCATCCTCACTGCCCCCCTTCCAGGGCACATTGGGGCTGAAGAACGGTATGGGTTCCTGTGACCTTAGCCTCATCCATTCCAGCTTCCAAACAATCGCCACTACTATTTGCCTCCCTCCTGCCCATTCCATGACCCCCAGCCCCCTTCTCCCCCCCCCCAAAAAAAAGGAGTTCTGGAAGTGTTACCTGGGGGATGGTTCCCAAGGGACTCATCCAGACATTCTAATCAGCCTCTGCGTGACTTCTGGGAGTCTATTTTGGGGGGTGTTTAGCTGGCACTGCCTCCTGTGCTACTTTCTGGGGAGGGCTCTGAACCAGGCTCTTAACATTGAATGGTCATTTCTTCATCAGATACGCGTGCATGACTGTCGACGCATATATGTATGGAATTTGCTTTGTCAAGGTTATGAGAACAAGAAGCATGCACGGCTCTTTCGAGCCTCAATGAAGCCTTCAGGAGAGAAAGAACCTTTCATTCAAAAACAAGAGAACTGAGTCCACACCCATCAGGAAGAGTGCAGGTGAGAAGGTCTCCAGGCTCCAGTGTGCTGCCTGACTTCCACCAGAGTGCAGGGCTGTATTTCAAGGTTAGGTTCTTAGCAGAGGAAGATGGTTCTTTTTTTTTTTTTAATCATTTCATAAGGGGCTCATACAACTCTTGTCACAATCCGTACATCCATCCCTTGTATGCCAAGCACATTTGTACATTGGTTGCCATCATTATCTACTTAAGCCCTTGGTATTAGCTCCTCGTTTCCCCCTTCCCCCTCCCTCATGAACCCTTGGTAATTTATAATTATTATTATTATTTTGTCATATCCTACACTGTCTGATGTCTCCCGTCACTCACTTCCCAGTTGTCCACACACACACACACACACACACACACAGGAAGGAGGTTATATGGAGATCCTTGTAATCCATCCCCCTTTCTCCTCCACCTTCCTTCTGCCCTCCCTGTATCATCACTCTCCCCACTTGTCCTGAAGGGATCATCTGTCCTGGATTCCCCATGTTTCTGGTTCCCATCTGTACCAGCGTACAGCCTCTGGACTAGCTGGCTTTGTCAGGTAGAATTGGGATCATGATAGTGGGAGGGAGGAAGCATTGAAGAACTAGAGGAGAGATGCATATTTCATGGTTGCTACACTGTACCCTGACTGGCTCATCTCCTCCCAGAGACCCTTCTGTGAGGGGATGTCGCTGTACCTACAATTGGGTAATTTATAGTCCCCAATCTGTACTCCTGCTAGTTTAATTTTGATCCTAAAGAATCATCATAACCTATTTTTCCCCTCAAAAGAAGAAACTGAGACCTAGAAAAGTTGACTTGTTCCATTCCATCTCCAAAAGCTATCAAGGGTCCTTGTCTTATAAGGCTTTCATCAGATAGATGCTTTGTCCTAGTGGTGACATAAGGTCAAACTCTGGCAGGTCTCTGGCTGTAGCTGCTCTTTTGTGGACTTCAGGAGCTCTAAGGGGCCCTTTCTGCCTGCACGTCTGGTTGCTAATTGGCCTGACCCACTGCACGTCCTCTCAGAAACACAGTCCACCTCAGCACTGACCACTGACCTGCACTGCTTCTCAAGATTTTTCAAAGATAAACCCACCCTAGGCATCTCCCTAGATGTCAGAGCAGCTCCCCTATAGATAACAACCTGCACTTTGAGGGTCCTCGGAGCGCCAGCTCTGCCTGTGCCTGAACTGGTTTCCGGGTCCCTGACAGCCACCGATCTATCACAGACTTAAAACAAAACAAAACAAAACAAAACAAAACCAAAAACCTCCTAGGGGAGCGTGTCACAGAACCACTTGCCTGACCCAACTCCAAGCTCAGACGGGGCGCATTATGCAAAGCAGGGCCCAAGAAAGACAGTTTGGCAGGCATCGGGCTACCTTGCTCGCTCAGATCACGGGAACTCCAGCCAACGTCTAGGCAGAGGAAGTACAGTGTTAATTAATAGAAGACGCATGTGAGGGAGGCTGGGGCGCGTTTGGGATCAAAGCCCCGCTCAGGAAACAGGCCTCTCTAAAGGGCCACTGCGGGGGGCGTGTCTCTGAAGGAAAATGTGGCCCTATTTTTCCTCCAGCGAATCACATTGCCTCTTCATAGTCCCTCTTCTGCTCACGGGTGAGATGCTTCCCTCTTGATCGCCTTCCACAGGACCAGAAAGGAGTTTCTTTCAGAGTCCGCGGAGATAGCAGAATCCACCTCTGCAGTGACACACAGCCAACAACGATGACAATGCCTTTGGCCGTGAATGGACAGACATGATCTTATCAGTACCACCTCCTGGCAAAGCTGGAAGCCATGGGTCCTGTGGTTCTCACCCTCACTCAGCCCTCTGGAGTGCCTCTTCTGGGTTGGCCTTGAGGGCATTCCGACGCACACGTGGTGGGGGTGGGGTGGGGGACCCTCTGTTGGACTTTGTAGGACAGTGCTGTGTCTTCCATGTGTGAAATCCAGACCGGAACAGGAACGGCTGGAGGGGATATGGGGAGCAAAAAACAATGGGAAGAAATGAGTCTGGAATGTAAAATGGATTGTAGTGATGGTTGTGCAAATCTGAATATTATGGAACCACTAAGTGGGATGATCAGTGAGGTAGATGCTGATAAAATGATTTTTTTAATTAAATGAACTTTCCATAAACTTTTGAAGCCCTCCAACAGAAGCCCTGGATAGCAGACCAAGGTCCCCTGATTGAAATTTCTATGACCAGAATCTCCCATGGAACAGCTAGGGTGTGTGAACACCCAACCTTTTGAGTTCTCAGAACTTACCTGTGGTTACCTGAACTGGTGTCAATTTAAGGATTAAGAGTCTAGGGGTGGAGTCTGGCCTGTCAATCAAGATATAACCAATGAGGTCCCTATGTGGGCATGGCCTTCTCCTGAGTATTCTGGGAACCCCAGTCTTTCCTCATTGGAGTTGGGAATCTCTCTCTCTCTCTCTCTCTCTCTCTCTCTCTCTCCACTCCCCTCTCTCTCTCCCCTTACATCCTTACATCCTGTGAGACATCCCTGAGGTGAAGACACATGGACCTACTCTGATGGAGTCCTGGGTGCTGGAGAAGCCCAGTGAAGACCCCTGCCTGCACTGAGATTCTTATAATGCCACTGGATCTAAAGACTCTCTCCCCACTGGCCTGTGATTGTCCTGCAATCGTCATCATTACATGTGTTCCATGAGTGTAAAGAGGACTTTATAGATTGGTATTGACTTCTGGGCTAATATTGGACCCATAGCCTTGAACTGGACTGGGTTGGGATGTTTTCTGGATATACACTTACTCTTTGCTATAAAGCACTCTCTTACATATATATGAATGCCCTGGGTTTGTTTCTCTAGTCAACCCAGGCCACCAAGGCCTCCAGCCCTTATCACACTGCATGAAAATTGTTCTCTGCATAGCTCCCACTCCTACAATACTGCTTGTTCCCTTGGGAAATGGCTGTCATTTTCATCAGTCCACATTATGAGATTATCAAACCCATGTTCTACAAGTGAATGAAAAATGAGAGGCTGAACTCCTAAGATAGACACTTAAAAAGAATCTTTGGATGAAAGTGAAAGTATTAGCTCTAAGGATGCATCACCAGGCATCTATCTTCTGAAACTCGCTCACCAGCACAACGTTTGTCTGGGCAGTGCCATGATCGCGGGCTTCCCTTTGCACGTAAACTGGAATACCTAGGTATGGCTTGTATGCCTGTTAGTCAGATGTCTGTCTTGGTGAACTGTGTCATGGACATGTCTATAAGAATTACTTGTGGTGCTTCTCGCTAAGCCTTGAAAAGATCGACGAAGTCAACCATTCAACCCCACCTGCTGCTCAGAGGGAAAACGATGCGGCTGTCTGTCCCTAGAGAGATTTACACCCTAAGACACTGTTGGCTTGCTGTAGTTGACCCCATGGCAGTAGGTTGGGGGTTTTGTTTTGTTTTGTTTCAGTGCTGTTCTGTGCATCAAAAGAAACACTCCCAAGCACACCAAAGTATCTTTAATGTAACGATTCAGTAACCATAGTATTATTTCTGAGCATAGGAGTGTGGCTGAGCAGTGCCTGTTTGTTGTTATGAACCTCAGATGTTAATGCAATGGGGGTTGGCCCCAAACTACAAGGACAAATTGTTGGTCATGGGAGACTGTCTCTTTCTAAACTGCCTTCTCCTGCTAGAATATGAACTCCAAGGGCAAAGGGGTCCTATTTGTCTTTATTTTTACTGTACATTTAAAAAAAAGTTGTCATTGAGTGAACTGAATTAGCTGTGATCCCCTGTGTCAAAGAAAACAGGGCTTGAAAGGTTTTCCGTGATTGATTTTTCAGAGATTGTTCGTACTCTCTTCTGAGGTGCCTCAGCGTGGTCCTCAACATTCAGTTTTCCAGTCAGCAGACAATTAGGGGAAACTTATACACCATCCAGATAGTCCTTTACTGCCCATAGGAATGTTTGCTAGGTTGGTTGGTTGGTTGGTTGGTTGCCTGATTGGATAATTTGATGGATGGATGGATGGATGGATGGATGGATGGATGAATGGATGGATGATTGGATTGGTTGGTTGGATGGATGGATGGATGGATGGATGGATGGATGGATGGTTGATTGGTTGATTGATGTGTGAGGTTTCTCGAGTGAGTAATACCTTGGTTCTTGGTTTTGCACATGAAGGAATTCATGTCAAAGCCTGATTTGTAATCCCATTGAGTTTCTATGAAGAATGGGAGAAATGTCAGGTTTTACAGTCTCAAAGAGTACACGCTATTTCAGAGAGGCATGCCAGGTTTCTTGTAAGCCACACTGGGGCTACGACTGGACAGTTTGTGAACAGCCGACCACACCTGCGAAACTGAGGCCAGAGTGGTATTGCATGAGTGGGCAATCGGGCAGCATAAAAAAAGAGATGAGAAAGTCCTCTCCAACCTGCCACTGACCTGGAAAGGGATCACGGAGAGCTCAACCGTCCTGCTGCCAGAGTATCTCAAACCTCTGTCTCCGGCTGGGGAGACAGGGCTGATGGTCTTTGTTGACTCCATTGACTAACTGAAGCCCATCAGGGTGGAATCATGAGCTTGGACCTAGGTTGGGCTGCCCAGGGGTACTGCCCACCTGGCGCAGGGGCCTGAATTGGAACATGCCCAGTTTGGGGGTCTTTGTGGGCAACTAATATTAGCCTGAGTTCTTCCCAACCTCCTTTATGGGCCTATCTAGGCAAAGGAGGTACAGCCTTCTTTCCCTATCCTGATTACCTACCAGATGTATTGACTGGTTAAACTGCCATAGAGATTGACAGTCAAAGAAACATCATCTCACTGGGTCACTATGAATCCAAATTAACAGATGGTAGTAGGGTCTTTCATACTAAAACCAATCCCAACTCATTGCTGTTGAGTTCATTCTGAATAGAATGGGGCACAGGAAGTCTTCTTGGGTCTTCTTTTCTTTACACTGCCACATTGCCCACTCATGCTTTTATGGAAGCAAACTACCAGGCCATTCTCCCAAGGCAATATCAGAGGGGTTCAAACTCCAATCATTCCGTGAAACATTACACAATGAGATAGTTGAAGCTTATTGTGCCATCCTGGCTGATAAATACATGTGGGATTAATTGAAGGTCAGAGAGATAAATGACTTGGGGAGCTCTGGTTCTCAGGTCTCTTGCTTTCTGATGGTCGGACCATGAGGCAGCTGCCTTAGCCAGTTCCCTGCTTCAGTTTGCAAGGCTCACTTCGTGCACGACATCCCTGAGGAGAAGTCACATGGACCTAATCTGATGCAACCCTGGATGCTGGAGCAGCCGTGTGGAGACCCTGGCCAGGGCTGAGATGCTTACAAGCTCACTGATTTAAATTTCTTCCTGCAGTCGGTGTCATTGATGTGTTTTGTGAGATGGAGAGCTGTGTTGATTGGTGCTAGACATATGGGCTAATGTTGGATTTGTGGGTTTGCTTGGGCAGCACTGGGATGGAATATTTTCTTGATATGCACTTACCCTTTATAGAAAGCTCTTATACTTATGAGTTTCTATGGATTTGTTTCTCTAATGTACCTGGACTAATACACACAACTAAAGGCAAATTCCAGTCGCATCTGTAAATGTTGACCTTTTGCGTTACACTCAGAGATATGCATTATAGCGCTCCCTAAGCTGGCTGGTACAGTTCCAGAATGCCTGAGCCTTTAATCAAGTTGCTATTTTTGCTTCCTGGTGCTAGGATCACTCAAGTCAAGTTGCTAAGGGCAACGTGCTTTTGCTTTTCTTTCTTGATCTACTCTCCTCAAAAAAAGGACACAATTCTTTTAATTACATTAAAAAGTTGTGAAAAGTCTCCAGAGGAAGAAAAATGGCCTGAGAGTGCACTCTTATATAATCCAATCTTGATTATAATGATCTCAGCTCAATAATTTAAATAATTTCCCCACCTACCACATTAACAGGTTTTAAAGGTATTTGCTTCATAGTAATGTAACATTTCATTATGCAGCTTTTGCAAAAGAAGAATCT
This sequence comes from Nesogale talazaci, assembly GCA_004026705.1. Lineage (NCBI taxonomy): Eukaryota > Metazoa > Chordata > Mammalia > Afrosoricida > Tenrecidae > Nesogale > Nesogale talazaci. The sequence goes on from PVJH01022563.1 coordinate 20,055, forward strand.
TTAAGATGTGAAAAATGGATGAATTTCCATGAACTGTAATTTGCAATCTGAGTTATTTGTGGCCACAAACTAGAGGTGGTTATCACAGTGCATATATTATTGTGTGTATTCTTAAGGTGAAGTTGACCATGAGACATCCTCAACTTCTCTCTCTCTCTCTCTCTCTGTCTGTCTGTCTCTCATCCCCACATTCAATCCGTCTCCAATTCTCATAGTTGTAACTCAAAGCTGTTGCTCACATCTATTTATTCATCAGCGGCCTCTGGTTCCATCACTTCCAATATTGTCTCCAACTTTTAACCCATTTTATCGAAGACCAACAATATGACCATGTCCCTCTTTACACAAAACATTCTTTTAGGTCTTCTCTGCATAGAGAAGATGCCCCATGCTCCTTAATGGGCTCTAAAAATGTACCCAGGAAAGCACCACCTATTTTCCCCTCTTATCTTAGGAGCCGTGGAGGCACAGTGTCTTCCTCATGGATGCCAACTACGAGGTCAGCAGTTCCAACCCACCAGCCTCTCCACAGAAGGAAAAGGAGACTTTCTGTTCCCTGCAAGCAATCACACCCCCAGGCATAGTTCACCACCGTCCCTGTAAGTAGGGAGAGATTAGAGACTCAGTGGCAGTGAGTTTGGAGTTTCTTGAGATCTTATACATAGTGATCTACTGAATACAGCTCTTGTAGTTCAAGCAACATGCCCTGTTGCTTCCCATCATTCTGTTTGACCATGCAGATTAGCTGGCAAATGCAAATAAAGCCCTTACTCTAACCTCTATTCTCTGGGTGGTTCCTGCTCATCTTTTAAGATTCAGTTTGCTACTTCCCCTAGAAAGTCTCCTCTGAAACACACTTCGAGTCGGAATCAGGTTCTTCCTGTCTACATAACTTAGATTCTTGATCATGCCCTGCTTTTTGTCAAATTATAGTTATGTGCCTATGGACCTATAAGGACTCCTTGAGGGTGGAGATTATATCTATTTTTGCTTATTATAAATCTACTTTTTAAATCACTTTATTGGGGAGTCATACAGCTCTTATCATAGTACATACATACATTGTGTCGAGCATATTTGTATATTTGTTGGCATAATTATTTTCAAAACACTGTCTTTCTACTTGAGCTGGAGATTGTATATTAGTCATCTTTACCTTTCCAGTATCTAGCAGAGTGCCTGGAGCATAACTGATACTTAAAAAGTGCTTGTTACATGAATGAGTGAATAAATGAATGACTATGAGTAATAAAATAGTGGGTTTTTTTAATTTAAACATATATAAATTGCAATCAAAGCATAAAATAAGGTTATATTTAAGCACACATCAGAAGGATGACATTTATGCTATAGCAGAATCCTGTGAGCATGAGACCATCTCATCCCAGCAAATCTGAGCAGTGTGCCCAGGAGCCTGCCCAACCCCTCCCAAGCCAACTCTCCCCAGTTCCAGAAAGGAGGTCATTGCTCCCATTGGGGAAGTGGCTCTTCCCAAAGGTGCTGATGTAGCATTTCTTGCAGACACTAAAAGAGCTTTTTATCTCTGGGCCGCAATGCCCCCCAGGAGCAGAAACAGAGGCACACTGAGTGGCCGTGTCTTTGCCTGTTCTGGCCTGGACTGAAAGCATCATCTCCATCTGCCAGTTTCGGGGGGGCATCTAATTCATTCTCTAAAGTCAATCTGTGTTTCTGGTGCTGGCATGACCACTCGAGAAAGCTTTTTTGACCTTTATCCATCCCACCTTCTCCTTCGGTCCTATTAGAGACCAGCCTTCAGATCTCACCCCATCAATGATTTTCTCCTTGGATAGGCTTCCAGAAGTCCGGACATGTCTTTTGGTAAAGCTTCTCCATTACTCAGATACATCCTGTGGTAGTAAGATGATATCAAACTGAATTGTTAGGAAAATAAAGGAATGGCGTTCCAGCTGTCAATCAGGTCACAGCCTGATAATGCCTTCTTGAGAGTGTATTTTGAGAATGATGAGGGAAACAAATGTACAAATGTGCTTGACACAATAGATGGATGGATGGATGGATGGATGGATGGATGGATGGATGGATGAATGGATGGTGGTGAGAGTTGTATGAGTCCCCACTAAAATTATTTTTTTAAGGAACCTTTCTCCCTATCTCTGTCCCTGCAACATTGCTGGGATTCTGCCACTGACCCTGAGAGTTGCTGGCACCCCACCATGTTTCCACCGTCATTGAATCTGTGAGTCTGTACTGAATGGCCTGTGATCTTCCTGCTTCTGGGTTCACCATTCTGAGTCACCATCCTAAGCTTCGTGAGTCTGCAGAGAGCCCATCGGCTGGCATTGGACTTACAGACCTGAGTTGGCTTGGACTGGGATACCTTCTTAACATCCTGTTACTTCTCAATATAAAGCTCCTTATACACAGAGAAGTGTCACTGAGTTTGTTTCTCTAGACCACCCAGCCTAACGCCCATCCCCATTCCCTGTCAAGCACATGACCATCTTGATGGCTGACTAGACTATCCCTTTAACCAGAAAGGGTTTGGGCAGAGCAGGGACAGCGAAGTTTCTCTAAGTCTGGATGCCCAACATTCCCTTGTACCATAGCTCAGCCCAAGCATGCCTGAAATTTTCCCTAAAAAGAGCAATAAGAATTAGGAAGAAATCACACCCTGGATTCTTGAAAAGAAAACACCCAGATGTTAGAAGGAAATGCCAGTTCGAGAGTGCCAGGGAAATCAGTATAGACTAATCTTGAAGTGACACAGCAAAAAAATAAGGATTTTCTTGATCAGGACCATGGCAAAAACATGCTGTTGTAGTCACCAAGCCTGGGACCTCTGGGTGAGGGCAATTTTAGAATCCTTCTGGAGGTCCCCAAAGGCAGAGGGGCGTGTGTGTGGGGATGGCATGGGGTGGGTGGCATAATAGACAAGGACACTAGCAATTGCCACATGCACCGCTTCTAAGCAATGGAGAGGAAGAGAAGTTGTGTTAGAAGAGATGGTCGTGTGGCGTGGACCGCACAGCAACACAGGGGTTCCTGTGGTTGAGCACTGCTGTGTGCTTCTGACTTAAAGAGACCGTAGAGGCCAGAGCAGAATTGTGCGATGGAGTTCCCAAGACTGCAAGCTTTGTGGAAACAGATTGTCACGTCTGCCTCACAGAGCAGCTGAAGGGGTTGCAACCATGAGCCTTTTGGTTGGTTGCTGAGCGTTTTGCCATTGCTCCCCCAGGGTTCCACAGAGAACACCGACTCGCATACTCACTGCCACGGAGTCCATGCCGACAAACAGTGACACTCTGCGCCAGAGCTGAACTGCCCTTGTGAGTGTCTGAGACAGTAACTCTTTATGGAAACAGAATGCCTCCTGCCCCCTCAGAATGGCTGGGAGGCTCAAACTGCTGACGTTGCATCTAGCATACTACACCAAGAGGGCTGTGTCAGTCCGGGGAGACCAGAGCCACAAATTCATAAACATGCACATGGGTAGCAGGGAGAGGTATATATACAAGAGGAATGGAACTTTGAGAAAGCATACCAACCCAGTCCAGTCCAAGTCCATAAGTCTGATATGAGTCCATATGTCGGATACTGATCTATAAAGTCTCCTTCTGACTCACGAAGCACATGCAATGACAAGCCAGTGAGTGCAGAGTCTTGTGTATCCAGCTGGGGTAGAAGCATCCTGGCACTGTCAGGGGTCCCCCCATGGTGCCTCATTTCCAGGGCTCAAGGTCCATCAGCAGTATCCGTTGGTGGGAGAATTATCTCAGCACTGCCAGGAATCTCCATGTGGCTTCTCCAGCCCCAGAGGTTTGGTTCCATCAGGGTAAGCCCATGTGACTTCTCTGGCTTCTCCAATCTTCAGGAATCAGGATCAATTGACATGCTGTTATCTCATCCTGTCAGTCACTCATCTCCAAGAAACTGAGTCTCTAGTCTCCATGGGGGAAATATCACAAGATTTTCCAGAATTCTCAGAGAAGGCCATGCCCACACAGAGATCTCATTGGCTATCTCCAGATTGACAGGCTAGACTCCACCCCTACACTCTTAGTCAAATTGGCACCAGAGTACATGACTGCCACAGGGGTCATGAAAGTACTAAGATGACCATAGTATTAAGTCCAAGATACATGCTATGATTTTATTTAATAGGCAATTTGGAAATCAAGCACACTTGTGAGACACTCCCAAAGGTAAGAGAACTCCCAAAGATTCTGATACTCCAGGTTATTGATGTTGCCTTGGAAACATAGTGAGAGCAGTGCTACATATACAATAGTGACTTGCCCTAAAACACAGCTTCCAGGCTGACCTTGGAATTTCTGCTTCTGTGAAGAGCATGTACATAGACAAGTTATCAGATGAGCACAAAGCCTAAGGCAAAATAGCCTTTCCTGATTATCAGTAAGAGTTTTTGACTTATAGGTATTTTAGGAGATCAATTGCTCAAAGCTGGAGATTCTAAAGATCATCTCAGGACAATGATGTGGGTGGATTGCATCCCACTACCAGGAACCCAGAAGTCAGATACCACAAGAATGAAAACTCTATTTCTCAAATTTCTGCTAGAAAAAGGTGCCAGGAAAAGAAAAAAAAACCACCACTTGTATTTCTGTTATTCGCTTATTTGGCAAATATTTGCTGAGTTCGTGCATGTGCCAAGCTGACAAACTCTGTAGTGCGCCTTTTGTCTCCACGCTATTGGAGGAAGGCTTGTTAGCATGCTGCGCTATGCAGATGACACAGCCTTGCTTGTTGAAGGTGAGGAGGGAGGACTGGAAGCATTTCCTGATGAAGAGCAGGGATTGCAGTCTTCAAAATGGATTACAACTCAGCGTGAAGGAAACCTCAAGCCTCCCAACCGGATCAGGAGTTCACAGCATGACAAAAGGAGAAAAGATCGAAACTGTCAAGGAGTTCATCATGCTCAGATCCACAATCAATGCCCACTGAAGCGGCAGCAAAGAGCACAAACAATACACGGCCCTGTAGGAGGCCTCCACAAGACCTCTCTCTAGTGTTGCAAGACAAGAATGTTGCTTTGAGTGCTAACGTGCACTGACCCAAGCCAGGTGTGTTAGTCCGAGTAGACTAGAGAAACAAATTCCATAGACTCGTATATGGATATAAGGAAAAGGTTTTTATATACAAGAGGAACAGAACATTGAGAAAACATCCCAGCCCAGTCCAGTTCAAAGTCATAAGTCTGATATTAACCCATACGCCTGAAATCAGTCTATAAAGTCTCCTTCCGACTCACGAAGTCACAGGTCAGTGGGTGCAGAATCCCGCTGCTGGCAGGAGTCTCCACATGGCACCTCACTTCCAGGGCTCAGGGTCCATCAACAGCATCCAGTGGTGGCAGAAGCAACTTATCACTGGCAGAGGTCTCCATGTGGCTGCCCTAGCTTCAGAGATCTGGCTCCATCAAGGCAAAGCCGTGTGGTCTCTCTGCCAGCTTCTCCAGCTTCTCAGACACTCCCATCTTGTCCTGTCCCTGATTCATTGTCTCTGAGACTAACTCCCAACAATGGGGAGATCGCTTCTCATCTTCATGAGGGAAATACCGCGAGATTTCCCAGAAGTCTCAGGAGAAAGTCATGCCCACATGGAGGCCTCATTGGCTACTCAATGACGATATCCAAATTAACAGGCTAGACTCCGCACCTACATTTCAATCATAAAATTAACATAAGCACATGACTGCCACACCAGGGTTTCTTCAACTGTCCCAGATGTATGTGAAAGTTGGACCTTGGATAAGGATGAGATGACGCATCTGAATTATAGTGCCAGAAAAGAATATTGAAATCACCATGGGCTGCTAAAAAATAACCAATGACTCTTTCTTGGAAAAAGTACAGCCAGAATGCTCCTTAGAGGTAAGGAGGGCAAAGTTTGTCTCTCACATTTTGGACACCTTTTCAAGGGAGATCTGTCTCTGGATGCGGCAGTTACATAATCTGTGGTCAACTTGAGGAAGGGGTGGAGTTGCCTATCAATCAGGTCACAGCTTGATGACCTCTTCTGGAAGAGCACTAGAGGCCAGATACCCTCTCTCTGCTACACATTCCTGTTGACAAGTCACATGGAGCTATGGTGATGGAGCCAGGGTCCTGGAGCTGGAGATGCCACATGTCAGCGCTGAGATGCTTCTACCACCACTGGATCCACAAGGCTTTCCACCCACTGGCCTGTGATCTTCCTGCACTCAGCATCATTGCATGTGTTGCATGCGTCTGAAGAGGAATTTACAGACTGGTATCAGACGTATGGGCTAATATTGAACTTATGGACTTGAGCTGGCTGGACTGGACTGGGGTGTTTTCTTCATATAAAATTACTCTTTGCTAGATAGCACATATGAGTGCCTATGAATTTGTTTCTCTAGTCGACCCAGACTAACACAAGTACTTTCCTATACATATGTGAGCCACTTTGCATTTGTTTCTCCAGTCTACCTGACCTAACACACCGGAGAAGGGCAGCACACTGAAGGAAGTGGAGTAGAATTGACACAGTGGCTGCAACAATGGGCTCAAAGAGAGCAACACTTGTGAGGCTTGCCTAGGCCCAGGCAGTGTCTTGTTCTGCTGTACATCAGGTGCTGTACATCAGGTTGCTGTGAGTCTGAACAGACTCAGTGTCACCAAATGACAATAGGGGTGCTAACAGCCACGATAGCAGAGTCTGGGGTTGGGTTTTTTGTTTTGATGGTTCGGTTTGGTATATCTCTAACCATTAAGAAGCTGTAGTGATATAGACACAAGGTCAAAAGCTCAAACTCACCAGTCTCACATCAGGAGAAAGATGAAGCCATCTGCTCCTGTAAAGATCTGAAAGTCGGTCTTCTACACTGCTGTGAGTCAGAATCACCCCCACCACCGTGGTGAGTTTGCAGTCATCCTTAGGACAGGATTTGACATATTGTAGATGTTCGGTGGAATGGCCCATAAATGGGTGGAAGGATAGACTTCTGATATGACCGCATGAAGACTTTGGCAAACCCACTCTCCAAGGAAGCCCTTGAAAATTCTTTTATATGTACATATACACATATATGTTTTAGATACATGAAATAAAATATAATATATGTGTATATTAGTATGTGTGATATTCATATATACTTCTATTTATATATTTATACACTATGATGTACTATGTATGTAATATTATATATATATGCTCTAAAGAATTGTTAAGGGAGTTCAGTAAGTGAATAAATATGTGCCAAAATTTACAAGCCCTAATTAAGAAAGCAAGAGCCTCTGTAGGTGAACTCAGGCTGCTATCCACCCATCTCAGCAAGGCAGAAGCTGAGGCCCCTCCACAGCCGTGCAACTAGGAACACAGAACTCCCCCTCCCCAGCTCTCAGCAGCAAGACTTCCTTCCATGGAGGTGCAAGACATCACTCTCCTCTTTCTGTTCCCAATGACTTGTCACTGAGCGTAGCTATCCCACATAGAATGGAGGCGTTACCCTGGGCAGAGCACTCCCCGTTCTCCCACCACCTCTGCCCTCCCTGTACAGAGAAACCATCTGGAACACTGTACAGAACAAGACTTGACGCCATAAGATGGAATTGTCCAAGGATAGACACACAAACACAGGATGCACTCAACACACCCTCCTGGGGTACCCGGAAGCTCTTTGACTGATCTCTCCACATGGACATAAGAAGCAGCTGGTCAAACAGCTACGAGAGAAACTCAACCCAAGTGGCACATGGACCACTGCTCAAGGCCAGTGTGTGGCAAGGAGAGCAGTGAGCGGTGCACCCGGTCTGGGGCTGACCTCTGAGACTGCTTTCCTCTGGTCTGAGACCACACCCCACCCCAGCCCCACCAATGAACCAAGTTTCGACGTCTCACCTATCACAGGAACTTGGTTGAACCTTTGGCCCATCAAAGCATCTGTGCCTCATCTTCAATATTTCTAGCAAAACCCCTGGCTGGTTGAGACCACTACAGATTATAATTGGCATTACAACAAAGACCACCTGGGGGGGGGGAGCTTTCGACAAAAGAACTCAGGCTGCTTCTCCCTTGGCCCCCACCAAGCGCTCAGCTCCTTAAATGAGAGCGACACTCAGAAGCATCCCATTATCCCCACCCCCAGAGCCAGAGAACCTAGTACAGAGATCTTGTACCTAGTAAAGAAAGGGGGGCGGGGGAAGAAGCAAAGACATGAAATAGCTTTTCGTCACAGAACTGATGCCATTTGCAACAGAGCTGGGAAAACTTCAAGGCAGCATGAATTCTTTAAGGGCATTTGTGGGAGAAAATTGTAGATTTTGTGAATAATTAAATATTCATTATAAACTGGCTAGTGGGTGGAAGGAAGTTGGAGAAGAAGAGGGGTTAAAGACCCTCTCGGGTCAGAAGAAAATGAAACATGGGCTTCAGGAAACTGTGCCTTCCTCAAGGCCTAACTTTGATTGGATTCGTCTTAGAGCCGTTGATACCCCAGGGCATTGTTGAAAGTGAAGGCAACGTTGGCTGGGCCCTGCATGGATCCCACACAGTAGCGGAATGTGAGGGGAAGCGGGGGAGTGAGTGAAGAAGAGAGCCCTGCTCAAGCCCGTGCTGGGTCAGGTCCATTCTGACTCAGACCGACTCACTGGACTTCAGAAGAGAACTCTGCTCCATAGGTTTGCAAGGTTATCACCTTACAGAAAGAATTAGATAGCCAGACCTTTTTTCCAAGCTACCACTTGGCAGGGGAGGGCGGGGGAGGGAGACATTCAAAGCACCAATCTTCTGATAAATCACCAAGCGCAAGCGCTTCACTATTTGTGCAATCTCGACCCAAGCCACTGATTCAGGGAAGCTGAGTCTGTTCTGACTCGGCGGTGACAGGCAGAGGAGAACTTCTTTGTTTTAAAATTTTGTTCTTGGGGGCTCATGCAACTCTTACCACAATCCGTCCATCCATCCATCCATCCATCCATCCATCCATCCATCCATCCATCCATTGTGTCCTGCACATTCATACATTCGTTGCCCTCATCATTCTCAAAACATTTGCTTTCTACTTGAGCCCTTGGTATCAGCTCCTTATTTCCCCCTCCCTCCCTGCTCCTCCCCCACTCCCCCATGAATCCTTGATAATTCAAAATTCATTATTTTTTTGTCATGTCACACACTGTCCGACTTCCCTCATCCACTTTTCTGTTGTCTGTCCCTCAGGGAGGGGGCTATATGTAGATCCTTCTGTTCCATTACCCCCTTCTATCCCACCTTCCTCTTGCCCTCCTGGTATCGTCACTCTCAAGATTGGTCCTGAGGGGTTCACCTGTCCTGGATTCCCTGTGTTTCCAGCTCTGTCCCCGTGGAGGAGAACTTTTTCCTAGGGTCTCCAAGGCTATAAATCATTACAGAAGCAGACTGCCTCCTCTTTTGCCCATGGGTGGATTCAAAGCACCCACGTTTTCATTATCGGCCCAATAATTAACCAACTGCAGCACCAGGACTAGCTACTGATGTCCATAATAAAAAAAAACTCCAGGCAACCTGGAGGAGGAGAGAGATGTAGGGGATAATGATGCTTTAGAACTTGCGGTGGCAGCAGATTATTGGCACTGGAGTCTAATCATTTGATCAGAATTATGCCCTACCCACAGACTGGCAAGCAATTCTGACTCATAGGGCAGAGTAGAACTGTCCCTGTGGGCTACCACGTCAATAACGCTTCACAGAAGTAGAAAGCTTCAGCTTTCTCTCACAGAGCACCTGGTGGCTTCGAACTTCGGACCTTGTGGGTCACAGTTTAATTTGTAGCCATGATCTAGACCATCAGGACTCCTACCCAAGCCAACAGGCTTCAATAGAGCAATCCAACCAGTCTCTGAACAAATGTGCACGCCAATGACAATGACAAACTTCAGGGAGACGGGACCAAGGCCCAGAGTCACGATCATCAAAATATCATCAAGAGTGTCCACCTTTTAATAAAACATTAGATGATACAAAGAAATGAAAGCTGTCTATGAGAAATCAGGAAGCAGAATTAACTAAGCCAAAGTAGATGTTAAGGTAACCATTATAGCATGTTCAAGAACTAAAGGAAATCATGATCAATAAAGGAGAAAAAGGTATGATGACACTTAATGTCAAATTCATGTCAAACAGAGAATATCTACAAAAAGAGAGACACAAAATAAATAAAAGAATGAATCAGTGAATCGAAATAAGAATGTGGATGTTTAGCAGGAAAGGGCCCACCCTTAAAACTTGCGGACATGAAAAAAATAATATGTAAATTATCAAGGGATCATGAGTGAAAGAGCAGGGAAGGGAGGGGGATTAACTGATACCAAGAGCTCAAGTAGAAAGAAAATGTTTTGAAAATGATGATGGCAACATATGTACAAATGTGCTTGACACAATGGATGGATGGATGGGTTGTGATAAGAGTTGTAAGGGCCCCAATAAAATGATTTTTTTAATTGCAGACACCAGGATAAGAGTAAAAATGCACACCCATATCTCTATGTCTAAATATTTAAAAGCTATACATCATGCTACCACATGTTAAGCCATCCATGCTTTCTCCTGTTTCTTACTCTGATGGATGTATTTTCATAATGACTTAAAAAGCCAAGTTATCATTTTAGACAAATAAGCCCGCCAATGTACCCTCCCCCACCCCACCCCACCCCCACCCCTACCGAGTTTCCTGATCTATGGCCAAGAGTTGTTTTTTGCCCAAAGAAGGCCATCTGTCCACAGACCCAGAAATGGCAGCATATGTTACCTGGGGCAGTGGGTTCAGACCATCTGAGCCAAGCATTCCTGGGTGTCCCCCCAGAGGCAAATCCAGAACACCCATGTTCAAATGCCAGCAGGCATGAGAACCACTGAGCACAGTTTGAGTATTCCATCCCCGCAAGGTTGATTTTCCTGCTACCCCCAGGCCTTTCTCACCAGGACCTTCTGTCTGGGTAGATTTGAAGCATCAAACTGGTGGTTAGCTACCAAGTTCATTACCATGTGTTCCACCTGGGCACTCCCAGAATCACTGAGGGCAGGGGTGGGCAAACTCTTGAGACCAGAGTCCATCCTGTCCCTCCTACTAACTTTAAAATCACTCGAGCCTTCAATATGTTCTTCCAAGCAAAGGAAATCACCGTGATCTGAAATAACATCCTTCAAATGTTTTCCATGTGACTTCAGAGCCGCACGTTCATAATGACAGAGCCGTATATGACTCGCCAGCCAGTTTGCTGACCACCAACCTCCAGGAAAAGAAAGAGAAAACCCCAAACCCAACCCAGCATCATCAGTTTGATTCCAACTCTTTTGGGAAAGAGTAAAACTAGTCCAGAGGTTTTCTGAAGCTGTAAATCTTTACCAAAGCAGACGACCACTCCTGCACAGGGTAGTTCGAACCATGAACCTTTGAGTTAGTAGCTGAACCACCAGGGCCCCTGCAATCACCTTCAACTACTGATTCAGAGGGATGACCCCTGACATGTTCGGTTTAGTGCTTCTAAACTTGAGCCAGCTCATGTGCCTGGCGGAGTGCACTTCAGGAAGGATGATGCTTCTATTTCCAGGCCCACAAGCTGAGAACCACGTGTCCATGGGAAGAGAGAGCCTCTGGCTAAGCATGACCGCACTGCCCCAGGGCAGGGAAGAGCTGGTAATCATCAGAGCAGGGTTTGGGGGACCCTCTTTTTTTGGAGGGTATTTCACACCCAGAGAATGCACACCCAGCAGTCTGGAGGTGTAGAGGATAATGACATTTCTGAATATCTATATATTTTTAGCTGAGACTCTGACATCTCTTATCACAACCCATACATTCCTCTAGTATGTCGAGCACATTTGCACATGGGCCCCCATCATCATTTGCAAAGCCTTCTCTACCACTCGAGCCCCTGTTATCAGTTCCCCATTTCTTCCCCCTCCCACCCCCCCTCGTGAATCCTTGATACAGTATAGATTTTTTAAATTTGAATCTTATCTATTTTTATTACTATTTTTTTAGGCATCACTGCCATCTGGTGGGAGTGGGAGCCCCAGCCTTGCTCCTGGAGAGCTACTGCTGGATTTGAACCACCAAGCCAGTGGGCTGCAGTCCCGTACTCAACCATTATGCCACCAGGGCTCAGCCCCATTATACATTATTTTTTTCCATATGTCACATCATCCTCTGTCGCTCCTCACCCATTTATTTTTCCGCTTGGGAGGGGATTCTAGATTGATCCATGTGATCGGTTCCCCCTATCTCCCCACATCCTCCCCTAATCCTCCTGGTATCTCTACTCTGTGGTGTTTCTCTATCCTGGATTCCCTGTGTAGTGGGCTCTTATCTGTAGCAGTGTGCATGCATGCTGTGGTCTAATCCGATTTCTAAGGTAGAATTAAGGTCATGATAGTTGGGGGAAGGAAAAGCCAAAGAGCTAGAGGCACACTGCATGTGTCATCAGTGGGAGAAAAGAAATGAGTGGGTGGGTGGAGGGAAACCATTTCTGAACTTCTAATTTTAGCATATGTACTGCTGAATCAGGCACTCTGAACTTCTGATGGTAATAGCACACCGGCACTGGATTCTAATCATTTGAGCAGGAGACATGCCCTAGTGATAGACCTGCAACCGCACTCCAACCCAGCCCAAGTCCCAGGGCACACGAGGACACTCTTTCCTTTCAGTGCCCACCATGGAATGGCCCAGCAGCAGTGTCAACTGGCTTCATGGTACTGTCCTATCCTGACAGGAAGCTCCGCCTCCTCCCACTCGAAGCTTCTTGAAAAGGAATCAAATCATCCAATATAAAGGGTTCCCTCACCTAAGGAGTCAAATGCCTACGGTGTGAACAGCAGATGAAAGACAAGAAAGCATGGCTCTATGACAAGGTCCATTGTTTGCATGGAAACATGCAGAGGAAGGGTTCTGCAGGCAGCCAAATAACTATGGTCCCTGTGGCAGTCACCTAACGTGATGTCAATTTGAGGATTCAGAGTGTAGGCCTGTCAATCTGGAGCTAGCCAATGAGACCTCTGTGTGGGCATGGCCTTCTCCTCTGAGAATTCTGAGGAATGTGGTGATTCCTTCTTGGAGGTGAAGACACTAGCTCTCTCACTCCCCTGGAGACTCTCTGCTGACAAGGCTGACTTCCTGCAAAACCTCCCTGAGGAGAAGCCCCATGGACTTACCCTGATACAGCCCTGGGTGCTGGAGCAGCCACGTGAAGACTCCTGCTAGCACTGAGATGCTGACACGCTCACTGATTCGGCTTTCCTCTTGCAGTCAGCGTCATTGTGTGTGTTTTGTGAGATGGAGGAGGACTTTGTGGATTGGTGTCGGATATATGGACAGATGCTGGACTTGTGAGCGTGGGCAGCACGGGGTTGGGATGTTTTCTTGACGTGCACTTACCCCTTATGTAAACAGCTGTCTTGTACATATAAATTTTTGTGGATTTGTTTCTCTAATGTACCCAGACTAACACACCAGTCCTGTGACATCTGTGTCCTCATCCTCAGCTAGAGACTGGATCCTGCTGACCCACAGATGTTTGTTTTTTTTTTATTGGCTGTTTTGTTGTTGTTTTCAAGAAACAAACAACAACCAGTCTTTCTTCCTAGTCCATTTCAGACTGGAACCAGTTTGCTCTCATACCAGCCTGCAGGGTTCCCAGGAGTGGCAGGCAGCAGTGGAAATGGAGTGTAGGTCTTCCACATGGAGGCCAGGAACCCTGGCTTCCACCGCCCCCTGACTGCCTCTGTGAGCAAAGATTAAATAATATGCTTCTGTGTCGGCTTTTCACTGGGGAAGTTGTTGATGTGGCATCAAATTAAGACCTCAAGATACCTGGTTATGTTAGATATCTCCAGAAGAAATATAGATGGTGCATAGATGGATAGATAGATGATAGATAATCTTGGTTCTTTGTCCCACGCAAGAAAGGATTCAAAGTGAAGCCTGGTTTGTGATCCAAATGAGCTTTATGAAAAGTAGAAGTTTCGGGCTTACACAGGCACTCACAGGACCCCTGACCCTAGTATGCCTACCAGGAAGCTGCTCCTGAAAAGTCACAAGATGGGCTCCAGGCTCCTGCCTTTTCAGTCCTTGGGCGGGGAGGCGTGGTTGACAACCCTGGTCAACCCCATTGGCTGAATTGAATTCACCTGGGCCAATCCAGTTGCAGCCCTTCTGGCCGGAAACCTGGACCTCGGAGCACACGCGGTGTACCACCCTTTCCTGGCTGAGAACTCGACCCTTCGAGCATGCGCGAAGCGGTCCCCTTTTCCCTCTGCAAGCTACCCTACCGTTCCAAGTTGGGCTACTAACCACAAGTTCAGCAACTCGAAACCACCAGCTTCTCGAGTGGGGAGAAAGACAAAGATTTCTACTCCTGTGAGGCTAAGTCCGCACCTACTCGCTGGCAGTGAGGAATTCAATCCTCTCGGGCTATAATAAGAAAAGGCGCCTCGAGCTTGCCAGTGGTTGGTGGGCAGGTAGGTCGGTGGGTAAGTCGATGTAAGTGGACTCTGCCAGTACATGGATGGCCTGTTCTGGGTGCCTTCTCCCCCATCTGAAGGAGATATCTGAAAAGGACTGAGGCAGATGGGCAGAAGGAAACTTCGGGGCTCATTCCTAAAACAGCAATATGGCTTAACTCTACAGGGAAAAAACACCCTGGAGACTTCGAGGGTCCTAAGTCAGTGGCTTGAGCCCACTGTCACTCGTCACGGCGGTCGCAATGCTGTTTTTCTCCGTGTTCCCAGAACGTTCATTTCATTATCTTGACACACTCACAAAAAAAAAAAAAATAGCAAATTTAATTTCATGAGATTTATTTAAAAAAAAAAAAAGATCTCAAGTCAGGTCAGGTTCAGAACTGGCGCCTTTTGGAGGCTGTCCATATCAGCGAGGACTCTGGACCTGCTACGTCCCTCGCGCGGTGAGACTCGGTGGCGAAAAGGAAGCTCAACGCAGTCGATGACTGCATTAATTAAAAAGAAGCTGGGATGGCTCCCTGCAGGGGAATAAGAGGGAAAAAACCCCAATCGCATCGCCTCCTGTCTTGCCTTGTGGCAGGAGTAGGCACAGATGGCCTGTCAGAGACACACACTCCTGCGGAGTGGGGCGAGGCTCCTGGGAGACACGGGAGGGCATGTCAGGACGAGCTTCTTGGCTCCTGGACGTTGCAGGACAGAAGGACGTCCTTGGCCGGGGGCACGGCGGCCACCAGGGGGCGCCAGGCGCCTGCGCAGAGCCCCGAGCGGGGCGGCCCGGGCCGGGAGACGTCCTCCCGGAAGGCACCGAGGGGCGCCCGCGGCGCGGCCGCGACGCTCCGTCCTCCGTCCAGCGCAGGCACGTTTCCGCTTAGGAGAGCGCGTCAGTCGTGGATGTGCCCCCACTTTCAAGACCCTAACCTTTGGGGGTATCTTCTTTGTGCGTCCATATAAAACACAGTGAGGGGTGGGGGCGGGGCGGGTGGGGGAGGGGTACTACGATCTTCTTTCCATTCAGGAAGGGATGGAAAGGCGGAAAGTTTGAGAACCCGAGGTCTCCAGTGACTAGTTGAAAACTGATCAGCATCCCCTTCCCTTGCATCCTACCTCAGTGACAACCTCATCCTGTGTTTCTGACTTTGCCACACCAGGTCAACCTATTTCTCTCTCTCTCTCTCTCTCTCTCTCTCTCTCTCTCTCTCTCTCTCTCTCTCTCTCTCTCTCTTTCTTGTGCCATCACTGCCCTGGGTCTTCCTTCCTTCCTTTTCTTTCCCTCCTTCCCTCCTTCCTTCTTTCCTTTCTTTCCTAACTTCCTTTCTTTCTTTCCTTCTCTCCTTCCTTTCTTTCCTTCCTTTTGCAAGCAAATGAAGCAAGAACCCTTTCACCCTCTCAAAAGGATAGCCATGCCTTGTAACCAAGCCCCAATACTTAAACATACTTAAACACATCTATCTCTAGAAGACGGGGGTCACAGAATGGCTTCTAGTCTCTTCCTTATTATTTGTATTAAAATTGCTAAGATGAATATTGATTGGTTTCGTAACCATAAAGTGTTATTCTCAATAGCATTCCTGGGCAAAAGTTGTTGCTTACTTTTTTCCTCATAGCTTTTTTTGTTGTTTTTTTTTTCCTTAGATCATTTTATTGAGGGCTCTTATAGCATTCCATACATCTACCCTATCTAGCACATCAATAGATATGTTGCCATCATCATTTCCAAGACATTTTCTACTTGAGCCATTGTTATAAGCTCCTGTTTTGTCCCTTCCTCCCCCATGTTCTCACCCTCGTGGATCCTTGATCAGTTGTATACTGTCATTAATTTTTCATATCTTACACTGTTGTCTCCCTTCAACCACATTTCTGTTATTCGTGCCCTTGGGGAAAGCTATATATCTAGTCTTATGATGATTCTCCCTTTCTCCCCC
>PVJH01022564.1:0-36392 GCA_004026705.1 Nesogale talazaci
GAGCACTATTTCTTAACTTAGACTTTTATACTTTCTCGACTTAATTGACTTTTACAAATTAGAAAGGAATTGAACACAAGAACATTATTGTTTAATCAGTATTTTGTTTCACTTTAACTTGAGAACTGATAATGATGTATGCATTAACTAATAATGTATAATTGATTAGAAGTAACATCTGATTGCTGCTTAATTTAGATGTTAGCAAAAGCAGCAAGGACTGATAGATAGGAATACATATTTTAAATTATATGCATATGTATATATATCCTGATGGTAGAAAATGTAACCAGCAACTAGATATTCTCAGTCAATTTCTAATAGCTTTTCTTCTACTCCACCACAATTACATGGAGGGTTCTCATTGTGTTCTCCATACACCAGTGTAGGTTTTTAGGAATTTACTTATGTGGTGATGAGAGGACACATCAAAATATGTAGGTGAAGCCATCAGACAGGGGATGATATGAAACATCAGTGACAAGTTGTAAATTATTAAGGGTTCATGGGGAAGGGGGAGTGGAAAGGGAGGGGCAATATGAGGAGCTGGTACTGGAGTCCTAAGTATAAGGATGATGTTTCGAGAATGATGATGGCAACAAATGTGATCTGCATATAATTGATGAATGTATTGATCATGGTAAGAGTTGTATGAGTTCCCATTAAAATTATTTATTTAAAAAAATATGTAGGTGAAGCAAGAGGCTAGAGACTCCTGCAGTGTGAGTCCAAAAGAACATGTCAGGGAAGATGAAACATGAAATGTTCTAATAAAATGTCTATTTAAAGTCTAGGGACAGGAATTCCTTAGAGAAGATGCCCATTATTTTTTTTTGAGAAAGTGCCCATATTTCTCCCAAATCCTTTACTTGCTTGGCACACATCTAGGGTTCTCATGGAGAGGGGGTGGGTGGGTGTCAGGTACTCTGCTATACTCACACCCAATTGATTTTAGTAACATGACATCATTTCACAGGGACATCTGGGCTAGTATCTTACCAAAAAACTAGACTCCATAGCCTAGCCAAGTTGACACATAAAGTTAACTATCACAACTCTGAATCCGAGATGACTGTGCAAAAATCTGGAAGAATTCATGATCAATTCTCAGCACAACTTTTCAAAGGAATTTGAAAAAAAATCAGGACACTCGATTCTAAATGCTAAAACACCAAACAAAAGCATCATTATTATTTTCCGAGGTGACTGTTGTTGTGTGCCTTTGAGCTGATGTCAACTTATAGTGACCCCCTCTGTCAACACCACTCCACAGGGGTTGGGTTTCCAGAGCTGTCTCTTGACCCGAGCAGATGGCTAGGTCTCTCCTCCCTCATAGCAGCTGTTGGGGTGAAACTGGTGAACTTTTCTCTAGCAGCCAGGCATTTACCTACTGCATCTTCTTGTTTGATGAGCACAGTGGGGGTGGGGGTGTGCATTTATTCTGATCCAACTTGCAGCCTCCATTGTCATAAAAGCATTGTCTGACACAGAGGGCCTGATTGTTTTTTTGTTGTTTGTTTCTTTGTTTTTTTTTTTGGCCATGACAGAAGAACAAAACTCAAACTCAGCTCATAAGGGCCACACTTTAAGTTAGGCGTGGCCTCACACCTGGTTCTCAACTGTATTCCAATCATGCTTTTTCCAGGTTGTTGGAGGGTGAGCTCCCTCTTTTTCAAGAGAATTAAAAATTTCCAAATTTGATTGCTTACATTGTGAAAGAACATAAACTTCTCCCTAACTTTTAGGTAGTCCATTTTGAAAGAGTAATTTGGGCTTTCAAATTTTGTTCTTGCCGAATATAAGAGCTGCCGAGGCTGCTTACTTAAAATTGGCTCTGCTTAACAAACAGCTCTTATTTCCTAGATCACTAAAACATTGCAAATGCCAAAATGTGGGTGATACTGATCTGAAATCTAGTCACAAATATAACATCTTATGACATATTGTTTTCATAAAATTGAATAACCTCTTCTGCTTGTAGGAGAATTTTGTAGACAACTTCCTAGTTTGATGTCTCAAATGCAAGCTGTCCAAAGGATGTTCAATCAACTGAATGAATAAGTGCAATTACTTTACTCACAGCAATGCCCTCACTACAGCTCCCTCCTCCTTGTCACTGTCATATTGTCATGAGTTCTCATTTGACAGACACTTAGAGTCATGTTTCTGAACTCAGTGGTGATTCTTGTCTTTTTCCCTTTACCTTGGCTGCTCAGATTTCTACACTGAACTCCAGGAAATAGTACGCAGTGGCAACTTACACTGAATAATAAAAATGATATGAGCGGATTTGTTCTCAAGGCACTAATTTTAAATTTCTGGTGAAGTCAAGAGAAAGAATAATATTATCAAATGTAAACTAATTTGCATTTGAACTTTTCAACAGGGTCACAAATTTTCTTTACATAAATCTTAGTATTTGTGATTGATTTGTGCTACTTTATTTTTTTCTGTCAACATCATTGCTTTTCCCCTTCCAGCCATCATTTTTGTCATTTTCTTTCTCCTGCTTCCCTCTTTTTCTTTCTTTCATTGTTGACCCTTATCTTTTTCTTATATCTCCTTTTTCCAGCCCTACTGACTCTTCCTCTCATACTTTATTTCTTTAATCATTTAAATATAGAGGCCTGGCTGTTCTCAATGAATCTGGAAACTTTGAAGATGTGTGAACTGAACTTCTTGTATTGTAGATAGCAATATGAGAATGGAAAATAGAAATTTCAGTTTCAATGTAACTGGATATAGGTTCTCCTGATAAAACGGTCATAGCTAGGGAGAATTTAAGGAGTAGATTCCATCTATGTTGCCATTTACTGCTAAATTTCAGCACCCATATGTGACTTTAACCTCTTTATAACCTATATAGTTACATTTTCAGACTATTGCAATACTGCCAATTAAATTATTGTTTTTTTTTCTCCTGAAACTCTTCTTCACTCACAAATTTCATGCAGAATTTGGAGCCAATTCTCTCAGGTATAAAACTCACATAGTAGTTGGGAGTGAAAGATCATAGAAAGTGATCTTTTTTCTCTGTGCCAGTGCTTAACCTGTCTTTCCAGAAATTATTTGTGGTCTTTTCTTTGGTTACTATCAAGTAAACCCACCACAGAGAACAAAATCAGGCTCCCTATGTCTCATGATTTGCAGATAGTATATGTTTGCTAAATAGTTGTTGAATTAATGACTGCATCCTAGAAGAACAGAATTCCGGTACAGATTAGCTTTTTGTGGGAATTCCAGACCATAACACTTCTCCATACTTGACCAGTTGACCTCCCCTATAGAAATGACTTGAATTTGTACTGTGTACAGGTATTAATTAGATGGATCGTGACAGTAACTTCTTTGCTGGCTTCTTTAATGTTGATGGGGTCTTCTCCCTCTTATGCAGTGTTTGTATTATTGTCTTTAGACAAATATATCTTTATACAGATATCCTTTTCATCATAGTACAATTTGTTTTTCATTGTTATGTTAGGCAGGGTTCTTTATTGAAAAAAAATCAGAACATATATGATGCTAACTAGATGATGATGATAGATAGATAGGTAGATAGATATAACATAAGAAATAAATAGTTAATTATAAAGGAATGCAAATGGCTCAGTGCAACTCTTTTCCATGTTGGTGCTGCAGGCGTTGAGGATTGCTGGGTGCAGGTCAAGGAAGCAGACCTCTGAGACCTTTTTAGAGCAATTCATGCTAACCAGTCACAAGCAGCAAACAGCAAGGCAGTCATCAATAGTCAGCTGGATGACAGAGTCCAACAGTTCCTGCTCAAGTGATGTATATATATATATCCGTAGCATGACAATGCGGATCTTGAAGGAACCTCAAACTATAGAGAAACAAGGAGGGGTTGAGTGTCCCACAGGTAGCATGTATTGCAAATTGAGAAAAAGAACAAGCCGAGGCAGAAGCACACTGGTCATCAAAGAGCAAGAGACCAGAAAGATGAGGCTCATGGACCCAACTATCTCTCTGACCTCCAATTAATCACACACATGCTCATTTGTCAGATGAACACAATAAATCTACCTATAGTAAGTGTTTTCTGTTGGGATCCCCAGTGGAGTGGCTGTAGAGTGATTATGCCTAGTACATGGTTTTATAGGGATTGTGGAGGTAGGGTGTGAGCAATATGGAGGGAAGGGGGATTTGGGCAGTAAATAAAGAAGACTGGTGATGGGGGTTGGGCAGCACTAGAATTGATGATGATTACACTGATCATGGCTCTAAGATAAATGTGGTGGTGATTGTACAATCCCCCTTGATATGAATGAACAATTGAACCACTCAATTATATATGTAAATTTGTGCCCATGAAACTGTTGGGGAAAAATTAATTGTTTAAAAAATATAGAAATGCACTCCCTCCCTCTGCTGCCCAGGGCCCTGTGTGAGGAGAGCAGGGTCCCTCACTTCCCCCGGGACCTTGGGGCCTGTAGTCCTTGGGACTTCTTGCCCCTTGGGCCTGGGTTAGGCCTGGTCCTGAGGGTAAGATGGGGCATCTGGAGACTAGGCCTTTGCTAGCCCTGCCCCCGGGCTTCCGGGCCAAGAATGTGCACTTATTTATTTGGTGTGCTCATTTGGTAAAGGAATCCTCTGTACTCAGTAAACAGGCTGCCTCCCCAAGCAGGCCGTCCACTGAAAAAAATGATATAGAAATGGTCTTAGAATACAAAGGAGATGAAGGGAACTAAAGGACCAACAAAAGACCATCAACCACAGAGTCCTTTTAATCATTTTTGTCATTTCTCAGCCCATGCAGAGCACTAGAGCAGGGGAACGTTGAGTTACTTTGACCAGGTTATGATCTTGCAAATGTAGATATGCTGCCTATTGTGTTGTGTGGAGACCTGGTGGCACAGCAGGCAAAATGGTTACACACTCCCTTGCTATGGGAAGGAGAGAAAGATAGGGAAATCTGCTTCCTTAAACACGATCAGGCAGTTCTGTTCTGATCTATATGGACCCTGTGAGCCCCAGTAGACTCCTTGGCTGTGGGGGAGGGGTATTTTGCAGTGGGAAGAATGGAGCATTCTAGGGGCATTCTCTTTGCACATACAAGATCATAAACCTTGAGCCAGCCTTCCTTCCTCCCTCCCATTCTCCCCTTTTTCCTCCTCTCTTTCCCTCAACAGTGTCTACTGTGCTCCACACACTGTACAGGGCATTGAAGTCGTTAAGTCAATAGGAAAGGGCAACTTCTGATCTTAGGCAGCTTATATTCTACAGCAGGGAAACAAATAAACAATGAAAAATTTAAATACAACAACTATAGTGATGATGGCAAGTCTAGCAAAATGGATGAGGAGAGTGATAAATACAGGATAGTGTTAGTGTTGTCATAGTGGATGTTCGTGGAAGACTAATGTCCCAAAGATATTTTCTGAGGCATGAATTATCATACATACTCAAGTATAAGCTGACCCAAATGTCAGCCAAGGCACCCAATTTTACCACAAGAAATGCATTTAAAATGTGTTGAAAAACTCAGTTTCTAAACAAGTATATACAGTATGTGAATGTCTCAGTAAGAGGGATGAACACTTATGAGCAGCACCATGATTGGGGATGAAATTGATCATTGAAATATGCAAAGCAACAGAGAATCATGATTGTTGAACCATGAAAAGTGGTGGTTACATATTGGAGAACATTGCAAATTAAATGGAAAACAAAATAGATCATTTTGCAAAACAATTTTTTGACTGCTATATGGAGAAACAGTTGGTGCCCAGCAGCAGAGACTAGTTAAGAGCATGTTACTGTGTCAGGATAAAAAAGGATGAGGGACTGCGATTATGATGGTTAGGCTCATTGCTAACAAATGGGGTGTCAGAGCAGGAATGTCCATGTTATTCCCTCCCCTACCTCCTTGCAGCACCAGACTGTTCCACTCTATCGGGGTCCTCATGCATGGAGGTCAGCTACAGCCATTTGAGGAAATCTATGGTTACTAGAACCTGACCAAAGTTGCAGAAATGGGATAGTGGGTACTGAGAAAGTGTGAAGGATTGGACCTTTGCCCTCTGTCCAAGGGAAACTGGATGTGAACAAAAGTAGACCTCAGTAATGCTGGAGTCACAAAGCTACTCTCTTCATTGCTCATCATCTATAAAGAAAATTCTGTTACTGATTGCATGAGCTGTGGAAAAATGTCAACAAAGACAGTGTATATGTTCGGGGATGAAATCAGTATGATATTAGGAAGGGACTGTGGAAAGTAGACAGCAGATTAGACAGCATTCTTAGAGCGTTCATTGTAATTGTGAGAGTAGATGTGAAGTAAAAGAGGACTACACAATGAAAATTAATACTCTCCAAATTTGAGGGGGCTTCAGGGAGCTAATGGAAAAATGGAATTAAAGCATAGTGGAATATTTACCCAAATATTTGAATCTCCCTTGGACTTCAAAGAAAATTCCTTTTACCTTTAGACCCAAATGTAAATTTCCTAAAACATCTTTGTACACATGACATTTAAATAGACACATAAAAGAACTGAATCTCTTGTAAGCATAATGATCATTTATATTTCAGAAGCATGATCAATAATAGACTTACCCTTTTAATTAAGTAAAGTGGGGTGAAAATTCTGTAAGGCCTCGTAATGCCTCGTAATGTAAGGTTGGTTATGATCAGGTATAATCAATATCCTAAAATCAAGCAGCGGAGAGTATGGGAGGAAGATTAGACTGGGAAATCCCGAAGCAGATTGAAAAGACCTATCCAATTACCAGAACACAGAGTGGGCATCATTACTTATGCAACAAATAGAGGGGCAAAGCAAAAAATTCTTTAAAAAATCACTTAATGTCCAATTGCCTACAGATTGGCTTTGGGTTCCCATGAACTCTCATCTCCGCCCCCCCCCCCCCAATTCACTACATATGATTATGTTCTGAGTTTCAGGTGCCTGATACCTGATCCCATCAACACCTCATGATCACACAGCCTGGTGATCTCCTTTCACATGGGCTTTGTTGCTTCTCAGCCAAATGGTTGCTTGTTTATCCTCAAGTCTTTAAGACCCTAGACACTACATCTTTTGATAGGCACCGTCAGCTTTCTTCACCTTATTTGCTTATGCACCAATTTTGTCTTCAGCAATCATGTTGGGAAGGTGAGCCTCACAGAATGTTGGATTATTATTACAAAATGTTCTTGTGTTGAGAGAGTTCTTGAATTGAGGCCCTCACAGAAGGGTCAAAGGAAGAGACGAGCAAGTCAGGATATAGTAGATCACCGATGAAGCACACAGCTTTCCTCTGGTTGTTTAATGCTTCCTTCCCGCATTATCATAACCTCAGTTCTACCTTACAATTTGGATTATACCAGAACATGCACGCTGCTACAAATAAGAGCCCACAAAAGGGAATCCAGGATAGATAAACCCCTTGAGGTCAACAATGAGAATAGAGATTCCAGGAAGAGAAAGGTAAAGTAGGGGGAGAAAGGGACAATTGATCACATATAACCCCCTCCCAGGGGGGTGAACGAATGAAAAGTGGGCAAAGGGTGACAGAGGACAATGTAAGATATGAAAAGAACCATAAGTTAGCAAAGATTTACAAGGTAGGGGAAAAATGAGGTGCTGAGTAGCGCTCAAGTAGAAAGAAAATGCTCTGAAAATGATGATGGCAGCATATGTACAAATGTGCTTGACACAAAAGATGAGTTTGTGGATTGTGATAAGAGATCTAAGGGTCCCCACTAAAATTATTCAATAAATTAATGAGTCATTACAAACATATCTAGTCAAACGTAGGCAAACTGCTAGGCTCTGAGAAATATGACAGTAGATAGAATCCACACTGCTCCTGGCTCCACGGAATTCTCATTTAGTAATACACTATTGTAGGCTGACCTGTGGATAGAGAAAGAGAAAGCTAGGGAAGTAGGCATAAAACAGTGCATGGAAAGATGACGCTGTATTTGTGATGGTTTGGGCTATGAAAAAGTGATTTTTTTTTTGATGGATGAATAAGGTACTAATTCTGTGGTTTTGTTCTCTATGGTTATCTTCCTAAATTTCTTAATTCCTTCTCATATTGAGAAGTTTCATGTCTTCCTTTCAAAGGATTATTACCTGAAGAATTGCATTAAACAACTAAAGCCACTGTCATTGAAGTGACCTTATAAAAGAGGGTGGACTATCTTCCAAGGGTTTCCCTCGTTTTGCATCTTTGTGGGTAGAGATAGCCTCATCTCTGGAGAGATTGCTAGGTTTGGATTTCGGACTTCAAGGCTAACAGCTCAATGCATATGCTGCAGGGCTCCTTGTAAGGTTAGGCTAAGAGATCCTAAATTCAAATATAATGAAATGTAGGAGATGACCAAGCCTAACTAAAATTAATCTGGACAAAGCCGTAGACTAAGTGTGCCATTTGAGGAAATGACTACGGTCTTACTCAAGATGGTCCTAGGAAGACAAGTAAAGAACTGTTGCATAGTCTTTGGGCAAAGAGGTCAATGTTCAGGCCAACAGATTTAGTAACATCAAAATAATACTAGTAGAGCATTCTATCTCATCACCTTTGATCACATATTGGGGGTTGCTGACTTACTCTTATTGACTGGATGTTTGTTGCTATCCTTATGTTTACTAGAAAAGCAACTTTTGTACTAATGAACTGAGAATAAAATGTGCTGAAAATATGAGGACATTTTGAAACTGCTTAGGTATAGTAGAGGTTAATGATTTTTATTGCATCTTCATTATTACTGTCATCAGGTTTATATCCTTTATTGCCTTTTAATTGTTTAGATCTCATAAAACAGAAAATGTTGCACAAGTTTGAGAAAGATCATTTATGGAATAATATAATCTTATATTGATATTATCACTATAAAATGATTCATCAGAAAGACATCTTAATGGATCTTCCTCTTCACACATCTGATTATTATTTTTATAGCAATGCACTATGCACTCCATAGCATATTATAATATTTCTGCTAAATAAACCTTATTTTTATTTAAAACCATCATTTAAAGATTTTTGACTTCTTCTAGGCTTGCCTTCCTGATGAAACAGGTGGACTAAGTATCTGAGAGCAGGTTGGATGCCCCCTGCAAACAGTTAACATGCTCAGCTACTAACTATAAGGTTAAAGTTTCTTGCAATCTATTTATCCCCCCACCCCCGAAAAAAAGCACATAGAAATCTATGTTCAAAATAAAGCCACCATATAGAAGGTACTCCTGGTCTGCCCCATCCCTATGCTCTTGGCAGTGTCTTGCGTTTTGCTCCCCTTCTTCTACGGGATCACATTGCCTCACCCACCTTCTGTTTCCTACCCTCCTTATGCTCCCTTGCCTCAAGGAGGAATGACAGAATGAATACTCATCTTATTAAATGCACACTGCTCATGTCATTGTCTATACCTCGGTCTCAGTTGACACTGTAGCAAGCTGCGTGTTCTATCCTGCTCATTCTCATGGAAGGTTTGATTTCTCTTTCAGGCACAGTTGAAGGCAAACTCGAACTGTGGAGTCATCCATGACTGCAAATCCTTCATCCCTAACCAGAGTCAGGTGTTTCTTTCTCTGCTTCCCGGCAGTCTATTCCTTCAACCTGAAATTTATCATATCGCTTTAGCAATTCTTGTTTTTATATCTATCTATTTCTTCTTCTCGATGAACTCCTTGAGGGAAAGGTTATACATGATGACTGTATATTCCTGAACCTAGAGTCTGGTACCAAGTAAGATTTCAAGTAACCCCTGGTTGCTTTGTTGAGTGAAATTGCCTATGATAAGACAGGGAATTTGAACGTGATGATTAAGATGCTAAAAGCTATCTCTGTCCCATTATTTCCTTCTAGGTATAAATAATCAAGTTAGATTTATGTTCTGCAAATCAATTAAGATGAGTAGAATCAGTAATTAATTTAAGCTACCTGTAGTTCCAAAATGCATATTAAAGTTATGCTTTTTTCTACTTGTTGGTGTTTGAGGATTCAGTTGTGCAATAGAAATAATTTTATCAGAAGAAATGGAAAACTATTAAATACTAAAAATTGGAATTGAAAGCAGTCTTCCTTTGAATCATGGCTTTGAAGTAACTGGTTAATTAGCCTTGTGCTAGGTACTTGAATGTTTTAAGATACTTCTGAAGAATAGGTTTAATAGTAATATTTCATTTCATGTGTTTGTTGTAAGAAGTGCAATAATCTATTCATAGTGCTTAGTATACTATCTAGTCGAGATCTTAGTGCAGCCCTTGGTGGCATAGCTGGGTTCCAAGTTGGGCTGCTAACCACAAAGCAGCACTTAATCATGACAAGTCACTCTGTGGGAGACTGGTGTGACTGTCTACTTGTGTAAATATTTACACAGGAGCAGGTCTAGTCTTATTTATAGGTCACAAGGAGGCAGAATCAAATCAATGGGTGTGAACTTGAAGCTTGGGGGATAGTACTTAGTACCTAATGTGAAAGAAAACACCTATTAAACTGTAAACATTACGTTCTTTTAAAAATGGCTGTGCTTTCATATTAAGTACAGTTATTTATACAGATAGATAAAGATCTTTATATCAGGAAGCCATCTATTTATTTCTTCATTCATTCATAAGAGACAGAAGGCACTTGTTCATGGTTTGCTGGGAGAGTACATGATTGAGACACTTTGTTCTAACCAGTGGATAAAACAAAATTTCTGTCCTAAGGAATATGACAGTGTGTCTGCAAACATCTTGTGAAGGATCCCTGATGGGACAGCACTTAAGCACTTCCCTGCTCACGGTAAGATTAGTAGTTCAAATCCACCAACTGATCTTTGAGGAAACAAACAAATATGGGATAGTATGCTTTTTAGAAGGATACAGCCTTGGAAAATGTATGGAACAGTTTTACATTGTCATATAGATGTACTATGGGTCAGAGGCAAGATGGCATATGGGTTAGTTTGTACCTTGTTGCCCAGAAGAAGAAAAAAACTGTCTGCTAAGATATTTTGATGGCTCAGAGTTGGTGGTTGAGCTTCCCCAGAAACAGGCTGATAATGCCAAGGGTTCAATTAATTATTAAGGAAAGAATATAAGCAAGAGTGGGCCGAAGGGCCCATTGAACTGCCTTCCTGTCCTAGAAGTGTAATAGTCTTGACTAACCACACAGGGTGCTTTAGACTGGAATGAACCCTGCAGAATTATCTTACCTAGAGCTCACCTGGCTGGTCTTTTATACTCACATTCAACTGGATAGTGTCTGCCCTGGGAAGGCGTGGCATTGGATTAAGTTCTATGAGGGTTTGACAACTGATTTAGTCTCATGATAGAATTCCCTTCTTCAAGTGGGGATCTGACCACCCCATTTGTCTAAGACAATCTGTTAGGGAGAATTCAGACATAACAACTTGACAACAACTTGACGGAAATAATAGTGGCTAAACAGATTGCATGAAAATGAGGTAAACTTTAAATGCATGTCTTATTTTGACTTGCATCTTATTACTTATTGATCTACTTATTTGTTTATTCATTCACTCATTCATTTATGATTATTTTAGTGATGACTTTCCACCAGCTGTTGATTTGGGTCTCATATTCCTGTTCCTTAAGGAAGATGGAATGAAAGTGAAAGAAGTATTTTCAAGTATTTCATATGAAAGAAGTATTTCATAAACAAAAATCCAGAACTTTGACTTAATTGATGGTTTCTCAACCCTAGAATTCCAATGTGGTTGGGGCTCTCATGACCATTAAAGGATGTTTAAGAGAATCACTGGCTTCTCCAGACTACATGCCCATAGTAAAGTAGGAGCTTATTCATAATTATCTCTAATTATGAATTATTCATAATATAATTAGTCATAATTATCACTACTGAGACAGGTGACAGTGTTAATGTGGGTCTAAAATGGATTCAACTACACTTGGTAACTTCCAAGCTCATTGGCATAAGACTAGTTTCACCTGAATCTATTGCAAGAAGGAAACAACTAGAATGCATACAAATACAGGTTTTCATGACCGTGTTCAGAATAGAGGGAGGAGCCGCCCACAAGAGCATTTGATTGAGGACAGAGACCACAAACTCTGTTGCTATATCTCTGTAAATGTTATGTAGGAAGGAAAGGGCCACCAACATCTCTATCAACATTCATTAGAAAGAACACTTTGAAGTCACTAGTCTAGTGGGATAACCTTCTGTGAAGAGCTTAACTAGAACCAGCTGCCTCCCAGGTATACAAAAACATAAGCTCAGAGCAGTTGTTTAGCGTGTATGAAGGCACAGAAAGCTAGAGATTGATACTCAGGGTCTTCCCACTGACTGTCTTCTCAGTCCCAAGGGCAACCTACTGATGTCAGAACCAAACTTTCCTCTTTAGTTGTTTTTTAACAAAATAGTTGTTTGAAAGCAGTTCCAATGTTATTTTCTGGACCAATGCAGGGGTATGCTTCAACTTCATTTTTCAAACTAGTGTTTCTTTATGAAAACAGTGGTGTGTGTGCATACATGTTTTTGGTATCTTCATAATTCAAATGAAGTGTAAGCTCAGAAGCTGAGAACTAGTCAGTAGTGTGGGAGTGTGGACTCTTTTTAAACTATGGACTGGGCCCAGCTATGCATAGATATGGGTGTTAGGTTTTTATTGCTGCTCTAAAATAGCATAACTGCCTCACTCCTTTGTGGTTCTATAGATCAGTCGTCTAATATCAAAGTGTTAGAAAGGGCTGTATTCCTTCTGGAAACTTCAAGAATGCATTCATTTCCTTGCCTTGTCTAACTTCTAAAAGTCTTCTGCACTTTCCTATATTATTTCAACTTTTTCCATGCTCACATGTGGTGATACTGTATACTTTGATGCTGAACTTAATTACATTTACAAAATCTCTGTTTTCATATAGCAAGGATGGATAACCTAATAAGTAAACACTGTTTTATTTATGCTAACAACCACCTTATTCTCACTACCTTTGTTTTTCACTAAATAAGGCTTCCATCTGTCTCTTACAACCACACTGCATCTTCCTATAGAATCAAAGTCCCTTCAAACTGATAGTATCTGACTGGGATTGTGGTTCACAGGGAGCAAAGTACCTTAGGGATCGAGTAGTCACATACTATGTGAAAGTTAACACGTCCATAGGTTCCAGAGATTCAGAAATAGAAATCTTTAAAACTACAATGACACCAAGAAGAGAATTGGAATCAAATAGATTCAGAGTCATAGTGACTTAGAGAGGGCTTCCTAGACTGTGGGTCTATACCAGAAAGACAATCTTCATCTTTCTCCCTCAGAGAGACTGATGTGCACTGGTTGTTAGCAACTCAGTATCGTTTCCAAAGTCCCAACAGAATTCTTTAAAGACAAATTACAAATTATAAAATAAAAGATAGGCCACACCCAGTTAGAGAATGACCTTAAAAAAATCCCGTTTCCCCTCTAGCATATAGGCCTGGAAGCGTCAAGTAGCTTAAGGCACATCAGGTTCCAGCTATTTGGGCAATACGAGATTTGAATACAGGTGATTTGACCATAAGTCTTTACAGGAAGCAAAAGCCGCATCCGTGTCCTTGGAAGCAGCTGGAGGTTTCAAACAGCCAACCTTGCAATTAGCAGTCCAATTCAAGCATGGTTGCACCCTATTTTTCAGATGTTGCTGGCTGACTAGTTAGGGAGCGCATTCAGGAGTCATCCTCCTGCCTGGTGTGCCTGACTGCATCAACAGAGGCCTTCAAGGAGCTGGGCTACAGGGCCGACGGAAGCAAGGTCATATGTAGCACTCTGAGAAACAGGCGACCTGAGTCAGTCTGTGCTTATGCAATTAAGTATAAGTTTGGCTCTCCTTGACATCTTGCCAAAATGATCACTAATAAAAAAAAATCAATCAATCACTCTAAGGAGTGGTTTTTAATTATCTTTGTGGAGAATGGTCTTATTACAGTTTTGTTGCATGGACGATAACATTCATGCCAGGGAAAAAGTTAGAAATAACTTTTATTTATAACTAAAAATATATTACATCATAACTGCAAATATTACATAATTCTTCAATGCCTTTTATATTTATGGCGTCTCGTATGTTAATGATTTATTTATTGGGATTCTTTTCTCATCATATGTATTTATTTTCACAAACCTAGAATTTTTTCTTCCTTTGTAAAGAGGTACACGTGCACCCCAAAGTTTCGACCCTTCAGAAAAAGATATTGTTAATATTCCCACTTGTCAAGATTCAAACAGAGAAGAAGTATCCAGTGGAAGATTTTATTTATATTTATATGTACACATATATAGAGAAGAGAGTGAGCGAGAAAGAGAAAGTGAGAGATATTTTGATTCATTGCTAGACATTCAGTTACATGATTGGACAGACTAAATTAGTCTCTCAATTCTGTAGGACTAAACTGGCAAATCCAGTGTCAGGAAAGTTGGTATAAACCAAGCTGCTATTGGAGCATTTCTGAATGATCAGCTTGCACATGACTGGATCACGATCATGTCCTAATTTAAAGTCAATCACACAGGCAGTTTAATTGCATGATCAAAGTCCTCAACGCCTAGATTGGTGTTAGACTGAACAGCAGGAAAAAGGTGTTTGTATGACTTGATGGCAGGGGTATTTGTTGCTATTTGGATTTGATACAGAATGCCTGCTGCCCTTTTGCTCTTTCTCTTGTAGCCTAGGCAAGTGGACATACTCACGCCATTTCCTTACTCCTGATTTAATCAAGTTGGACCTTCTAGAAATGGGGGTGGGGTTATGACGGTTGGGATTCAATCACACAGCCTTATTAGCTCTAAGTGGTAAAACATTGCAAATTGCAGTCAATTATCCACAGTAATTATTGTCAGGGGTTCTGAAGTCAAGAAATCTAGGTTCAAATTCAGCTTCATCATAGCTTCTCAGTGTGACTTTAGGTGGATTACTGAACTTTGATGCCTTCTCAGAAAATGTGCTAAGAAACACCAAGCTGAAGTGATATGAAGAACTCCCACCCCCCACCCACACACACAGAACTTTTTCAAAACTATGTGTTTTTTTCCCAAAACAACCCCATTACTTTCAAAGTATTTTCCATTACACTTAGCATAATATATTTGTCAAACATGTGATTTCATTGTTGGGAACATTTTTCAAACTCATTTGTTTGGATGCTGATAGCACCTCTCTCCTTTTTTTCTTTTCCCTTCTATATTGTCAAATCGCTGTCCTTTAATGTCCCTCTTCATTCTCAGAAACAATAAGAAGTTGCATGTGTGAGGTCAGATGAGTAAGGGACATGGAGCTTGAGAGGCATAGTGCTTTTTGTCGACAGTGGCTTCTTGTGATGCCTGCCTGAGCAGGTAGGTGCGTTATGGTGGCAAAACCAGTCGCCCATCTGCCACAAATGAGGGTTTATGTCACACACTGTTATACAATATTTTCAGAATGACTATATAGAAACCATAAGTGACAGTGTGATCTGATGGACTGAACTCCAAATGCACTGAGTGTCAATGTTTTCATCCTTTGGGGAAGTTGAGAGACATCCAGACAAGTTTTTGCCATCAATCAACATTTCATCTTTTTTGAAATGATAAAACCACTCAGACAGTCAAGTTCTTCCCATAGCACTGTCCTTGAAAACTGTGTTCAACATCAGTTTCTGTGGCCTTTTTCCTGAACAAGAAACACAATTTCATAGTCACACACTTTTCTTTTACATCAGTCCTCACAGAAAAATAAATTCGTGTCAAACTGCACTAACTCAAATCAAATTGCTGAATACTCATCTAGTGGGAAAAATGCAAACAACCGAATTTCCACTCTTTCCAGTGCAATTCTGTTTTGGGGGCTATTAGCCCTCATATCATTGTGAAAATTGCTTAACCGTGTTGATGACTATGTATTTAGATAGTAGCAATGTATCAATTATCTGTTCCAGATAATATGCTTGGTGTTTTCACATATACCATTTTATTTAATCCCTACAATTACTTGTGTAAAGTTTGAAAATATAGAATTTAGTATATGGGGAAGTCACAGTGAGCTTTGACAATTTAAAGTTGTAGTGACATGTCCCCATTTTGTGAGTAAGTACAGCCATTTATAATATTTTACATATGCTAAGCCTGATACTATTTTTTGTATATTCTACCTAATTAAATACCAGATTGTACTGGATGAATATTTTATGAAGTTGAAACAGTGTCACTAAAAACACAGTGTTTGCCTGGGGTTGTTACCAATTTATAAATCTGCTATTCACAGAACTTGCTGTAGGCAGAATGAATATTGAGCTTTTTACTAAAATGAAACACTTCAGTTTTAGGAGCTCTTGTGGGTTAGGCATTGGGCTGTGGATTTCAAGATCAGCAGTTTGAAGTCACCATTCACTCCATGAGAGAAAAATTAGACTTTCTATTCTTGTCAAGAGGCATTGTCTCGTCCTGTGGGGTCTCTGTCTTTAGAACGAGCTCAGTGACGTATTCCCTGACATTCTCTGATGCCAGGCATGTGTTATCATTGAGTTGGGAATAGAAAGCAAAGTCCCCAAAGAGTAAGAAAGTCTATCCATGCACTAGGTGGGCCTTTGTAGTGATCTAGCAGGAGCCTTTTAAATACATATGTATTCTGAAAATGCTGTGAATGAATGAGAGTGATTGCACAGGGTGTGTATCATTAAGCCCTCGACAACTTGCTGGAAAGTTGGCCGTTCCAGCTCACACAAAGGCACCTTGGATAGCTGGCCAGCAGTCTACTTGTGAAAGCTCACAGACTTAAAAACCCTGTGAAATAGTCCCACTCTGTACAGAGTCTCGCCATGAGTCAGAGTCAAATCCACAGCAACTATAGGCAACACTTGTGAATGAGGACCTCCTGATTCTGTTTGAACAGCTACATTTCAGGAAATATTTACAGACCTGCTGAAAGGCCTCCTTGTAAGTCCATTATAAAAAACGAGCTCTGAGTGTGGAAGGAGAATAGGTTTTGTCCCACAGGAAGAGACCTGTGCTTTTAAAGCAACAGGAGTCCAGCCCAGATGGTGAGATTCACTGAGCAAGGCTTATGATCAGACAACAGGGAAGCTTATGGGCACTTTGCTAATGTCAGCACCAACTGTAAAGATCTTACCAATATTCCCTAGAAAAATGATGAGGGAGACTGTGTCTCCAGGATTCATGTATGTATTAATAATGTGCTTGTGCTTTAAAAAATGGAAATATATGCAAGATTATCTGCAATGCAGTGACTGTGGGCAAGAGGACCAGAAATTCCTCTGCAGCTATTTACACACAAGTTCAGTTAAATAGAGTTTGAAAGGGTAAAAAGGGAATTAAAGGGCGAGGGCCACCCTCCTCCCTTGCAGGAGGAAAAGCCATGCTTCATTACTGTCTGAGTGTCTCACCTGAGACTTTGTATGTGAAATTTATAAAGCTATCACTGCAGAGTATAGTACCTCTTTGATAATTAAGGAATTTAAATAATGCAGAGTTCAGACCCTGAACTAAAATCATTGATTCATTCATTTTAGTATTTTCATGTAGAATTTATAATTCCAAATAGTTATAATCACATCA
Organism: Nesogale talazaci; assembly: GCA_004026705.1. Taxonomy (NCBI): domain Eukaryota; kingdom Metazoa; phylum Chordata; class Mammalia; order Afrosoricida; family Tenrecidae; genus Nesogale; species Nesogale talazaci. The sequence continues at coordinate 17,524 of PVJH01022564.1, forward strand.
CACATAAAGTATTTTAGACTTTCAAAGGTATGCCTTCTCATATGCATTCCTTTGTTAGTGAACGCTCTTCTGAAACATCATAATGCTTGTACATCATTCCCTTTTTTGCATTAGCTATCAGTGATAACAGTGTGCTATGATCCAGCTTTACAGTAGTAATGGTAGTAATCTGGTGCATAGATTTTCTATAGCTTTTGAACAGCTATTATGTTTTTGTTTCAATTGTTGCAAATATAAAGATAAAATAATAGTGCCCAGTAATCATTTTCACTTGTATAGCTCAGTGGCACCAGTTTCATCAATCATATTATCCAATTGACATAATGGTATCCATCACCCCAAAGAGAAACCCAATGCTTGCAAACTAGGGCTCTTCTCCCTCCCTACCGCTGATGAGCCTTGGCCCTCTGTGATCTCCTCATGTGTCCATCCTCAGTGAGGACGCTCACGAGAAACACGAACCAAACCTAACCGAATGCGCAGCTCTCGGGATCATCCTGACCTACAGGGTTCCGACAGAGCCAAGTCAGACACCCCCTTAGTCAGACGCACCATATTGTTGAGACCACAAAATCTTTGTCTTTTTGCGACTATTTTAAGAGGTATACTATTTTCAAGGTTTATCCATGTTGTGGCATGTATAAGAAATATATATGTGTGTGTGTGTGTGTATAAACACATTTATTTCACAGTGCAGTTTTATACAAGACAGAGAACACTTCATATTTTACAGAAGTGCTTGAAACAATATGAACTCTGAATCCATGGGTATTTCAGATCATAGCCAAATCTAGTCTAAATAGATGCATTATAATTTGTTCAAAGTTTAAAGGCTTAATAGCCATAATCAAAGGAGGCAGAGAGGCTTACTTTACATAAATTCCTGGAAAATACATGCAAAATGAATAAACTTGAATATGGTCTCACGTGCCCAAAGGGAGAGGGTGCCTGATTAGGAGGCGTGATTGCTATGTCCAAGAACTTCATAATTTTAGGATTTAATAACATGCTTAGATATGCAGATCTTATATTTGGACAAGCCCAGTTTTAGGTTACTTAGTACCTGCACAAACTTGATAGACAATTTCTCCTCATAAAGTTATGATATTGCTATCTAAAGACAAGATAATCCTACTCTTCCTTGCAAGATGGGGAAGCAAGTTAAATGAGGTAATGCACATAACCGAGTCAGCAAAATGCTCATGAGAGATACAAATCAGACCTAACCAAATGCAGTGCTCTAGGGTCCGTCCTGACTTCCAGGGTTCTGGCAGAGTCCAGTCAGATGCCCTGATAGTCTTCCCAACACTGTCAGTATTTGCGGAAGCATGTGCCTCATCTTCCTCCCTAATGTAGCAGAACTGAGTGCTGAGTCAGTACACCACGAACTTGGTCTTGTCGGGTGCCGTCAGGTCCGCCCCAACCCATAGAGATAACTTTGCACACTAGAACAAATGCTGTAGGGAAAATCAAATCTCTTTTTGAAGTGTGTCCAGTGTAGTAGTATGGGTTCACTGAAAATAGTTAAGAATTTTGGAAATTAATGAACTGGCTTATAACTTGCTTCATTCCTCTAAGCACCAATATACAAGAGCCATTTGAATTAATTTATCACTGAGAGGATAGAATCATTTGATATTTGAGGTAAAGAACATATTATTCATCACTTGCTTTCTTCTTACTAGGCCCTAACAGCAGGCATCAATCTATGTCATTCTATTCACATCATTATAGTGCATTATTATGAGAAGAAACTTAAGTGTTTTCCTCTTCTTAGAATGTCATGTAAATATTATGCAAAGAGATGACTGGAAGAAAATAATAGAGCAAATATATATGAATGAATTGCAGTTTTGTTAACATTCTCTCAATGATACATCTTTTTTCCTCTCAAAAATCCTTTAAGCCATCTCCAACATATATCCAGTTTTATATTTTTCCTATTTCAAGAGTGTAATGGAAAGTAAAGGAGGAGGAAGCACCATGGTATTTCTTAAAAAAATACTTTTCAGTTTCTAAAACTTTTTGTTGCCTCTCAGCAGTGATGTTAGAGAGTTCTGGGAGGAAATCTATTTATGCAGAAGAGGAAAGATCATTTGGTAAAATGTCAACTGCTTTATGGCAATTTGGTAGCAGCAGTGATAACTCTTGTTTTTTTTCCTTAGCTTTTTATTTTTTAATTAAAAAAAACCTTCTTTGATTCTTGACCCATTAATCTTTCCAGTTTGAAGGGTTTACACTGAAACATCCACTTTCACTTGCAAATATCTAATCTCATTAAGTTTAGCAAAACATTCATGCCCATTGGTGAAGAACACAATTCCTTAGTGGATACAGGAAACAGAGTCACTCTCTGGAGAGGCCTAGAGTCCTAGTAGCAGAGTAGCAAGAAGTTGGGTTGCTAACCAGATAGTCAGTAATTTGAACCCACCACCTTTCTGCTGCTAGGACAAAATACAAGATTTTCTACTCATAAAGAGTGACAGTCTCAGAAACTGACAGAGGCATTTCTGCACTTTTCAGTAGGGTCACTGAGTTGGAATAGACTTGATGGCAGTGAGTTTAGCTATTTTATTTTGTTTTGCTTTATCTGAATAGGGCATAAGGATAAGCCAGTGCAGTCCTGGCTCTGCTTATAGAATATTCTATTGGCTGCCGTAGCTAGGAATGGAAAATGCATTGCCTTATCTCTCTGAATCCAGAATTAGGATGTTCAGTAAATGTTTTATATTTGAACATTCTGCTCGCAGTGCTGTGTTTAGAATACAATAAGTACAGTATAAGAAAGTTTGGTAGACCTCATATACTGATATGTAAAATGCCATGAGAAAGATTGATTTTAAATATCTTTGGACCCTTCACCCTTAGCCATGTGACCTTCAAGTGATTATTTGGCATCTGAGAGGATCATTTATCCATTCAACAGATAATAACTGAACATTTCCTCTGTTCCAAGACTCATGAGTACTATAGTATTACTTGCCTAGAACAGGTGAACAGCTTGTGTACCACTTTGTAGTGGGGACAGGAAGGTGATAAACAATTGACAAATTAGAATATATAAAATTTCAGAGGTTGAGTGCATGAAGAAGCAGGGAGAGGAGACAAGGGCTGCTTTGGAAGGTTTGATGTTTTAGTTAGAAAGGTCAGAGAAGACTATCTTCAGATGGGATGTTTGAGTAAAATGACCATGCACATTTTTAGGGGAAAATATTTCAAACGGAGAGAGCAGCATGTTCAAGGGGCTGAGAAATGATCACGTTTTGCCTGTTCACAGAGCAAGAGAGGCCACTATCACTGATGAACAGAGACCATGAGTGAAGATAGGACTAGGAGACGAAGCCTGTAAAGAAACTCATAAGATAGAGATCCTGGAGCAGCTTGATGCTCAGACAAAACATTTGGTTTTTACCATGATCTTTGGCGGTATTAAAGGCTTTCAGCAGTGAAATCACATGATTTGGTTTACAGTTCATGGGCTTCCTCAGAATCCTGGGTTAAAAATAGATAGGAGTTAGATAAGCCTTGGAGGATGTAAAACCAATAGAAAGCTTTGCTATAGTTTGGGAGAATGATGGGCCATGGTTTACATCAGGGTCGTGGCAATGGTGGTGGTGAGAAATAATGGATTTTTGGGTGTATTTGGAAAATACTTCACATAGTGTAGAAGTGAATGAGATTTGTAGGTAGGAATGAGACTCCTTGTGCAGCTTTGGCTTATACAGAAAATCCACTGCTGCAGAATGGATTCCAAATCAAATGTTCTTACCAAGGCCTTGCAATTCTTTGTAAATGTTTGTGGGTGCAGACAGGCTTATGTTTCTCCATCAGAATCATTTACCCAACAGTCCCACTGGATTCCTTTGATCCAGGTAGGAAGAGCTCTAAATAAGAGAAGTTGGAACAAATGAAATGAAGAGTGTTTTATTAGAAGGTATCTAATAGAGATAATTTTACCCCTTATGATAGGGTTGGGGGGGGTGTTTCAGCAATTTCACAATACATGCCCAGGGGGTTGAAACCCAGGATAATGAAAATAAGAAAGGATGAGCCAAAATTTCAGGCAGAAAATGGTCCAACCAACAAGCAAAGAAGGAAAAACTGAAATAAAATCACTTGTTCTTTGTGGATACTTTTCTGAACTTGCCAAGTAGATACATTTCCCTCCACTGGATGGTCTCATAATTTTAAATGTTTTATTATGAGAGTCATAAGTTTACATTTGTATAGTTATTCTATGTGTATATTCTAATTCCTATCCTTGGCAATCCCATGAATTCCTAAAAATGTTGTTAACATTTATGAACAAAGAAAGAGCATAATACATGGTATATCTGATTAACCCAATCGGTCACTGAGTGAGGACAAGATGAAGACCTTGTTGCACCAGGAGATTAAGATGTAAGCAATTTAACTTTGAACTAAATGAGGATGATTCTGAGCTATATCCAAGGATTTGGATTGTACAGTTTAGAAGATGCTGTGGCCGGTGGGATGGAAGCACTTACCTTTTGGTTTGGAGCTGAGCATTAACCACTGTACAACCACATCTCATTGTATTATACTACAGATTAAGAAACTTATGTATTCAGGATAAGTGAATTTAGCTTTATATGTTTAATAAAACATCCTCATACTCTGAGCCAAGCTAGTTTTTCCTAAAAGATCTGAATTTAATATAAACAAATGTCATATGACTAAGTAAGATTTCAAAAATTCACATAGTGAGACATTTGAATCTTGAGGAGATTTGTTTTCTGACCCTAAAAACTATATCCTTGGACCATGTATATACATTTTAAAAAGTGTTGATATCTAGATGGGATGACTCCAAGTGTACTTCCAATACAGACAGAAACCATGGAGTGATACTAGAGGCTTGGGATCAGTATCTTGATTGGTGGTGGTGGTGGTGTCCTTTGAGTCAATTCTGATCATTATTTGTACATGTAGAGTAGAACATCTTCATATGGCTTTCAAAATTGTAGCCTTTTAGAGGCTGATTACAATATCTCTATTTGGAGAAAAAAAATGGGTCTGAAATACTAGTAACTAGTAGTCCAGAACTTAAGCATTTTAGTCACCCAGGGACTTCTAGAGTCAGTAAAAGATAATCACTTAAGCCACATCAGTGTGTGTGTTCATTGAGCTTGATTATAAAGCTTATCAGAGCAGGTGACCACATGGCAGAAGCTGGGGATTGACTCCGCTGGTGAAAAACTAGGGAAGTTTTAGGGCTGGCTGGTTTGGGTGAACTGACCAGAGTCTGAAGTCCTGTAATTTAATTGAATGTAATTCAAATCTATTCAGACCCCCAAAGAGCTTACTATGGAGGTGGAGCATGGAAGGTGAAGCAGCTCAAGTGCCGCAGTGTCCTGAGTCATCAGAGGAACATCATCAAAGGAGATTGGCCCAGCCAGGGAGCACCTGTTTACAGATCTCCACAAGATGTACAGTTGGGGGTAGAGAGACAGAATTAGAGAAAACAAGCTAAACTGATTGTCGATTAGGAAAAGAGCTCTAGTCCTAGGAGGATGAACCGACCTGAAATCAAAGAGAAGTTGAATAATGCATGCAGTATGGACCGAGATACAGTCTTAAGCCTCCTTCTCAGCCCATTAAAACCAGGCTTACCCTAGATCTTCCAGCAATGACCACTAAAATACTTGCCACCATGGCAAAGAGGTAGTAAGTATAGAAGTAAGGAGTTATTTCTAATGACACAGACAAATAGACTAGTTCATTAGCATTGGGCATCTGCACATTCAGTTTAACATTTCAGGTTCTGATATAGATTTTTATATTTAAATAGAGAGGAAGGTAGATGACTGCTTGAGTGAGCAATGTGTCCAGAAATGCTTTGACATGATCAGATGATAGTACGTAGTTGCATTTACCAAAGATTTTCTCTAATAATACTATAGAACAATGCCTGAGTCATCTGACATCTATCACTCTCATTTTTCTCTTGCAATTCATTTTTAAAACTTATTTAATAAAATCTTTAATTTGAGTTTATAGTAATTAAAATAATTCACTGAGATGTGGAGTATGGCAATTTCTGTAAACAATTATCTTCACAATTATTATAATAGTATGAAGACAAAAGTAAGCTTTAGACAAAATATAGTTTTTCCATTTCAAGAGATGAATGAATTCTATACACCTTTTAATTTTCTTTGAACACTACTGTGTTAGGCCAGGTAGACTAGAGAAACAAATTCATAACCATGTACATGGATATAAGGGAGAGGTTTATATATAAGAGGTATGGAACATTGAGAAAGCATCCTAACCCAGTCCAGTTTAAGGTCATAAGTCTGATATTAGTCCATTATGTTCAGTACCAGTCTATAAAGTCTCCTTCTGACTCATGAAGCACTTGCAGTGGCACCAGGACAATCACAGGAAAATGGGTGCAGAGTCTTTTGTATCCAGAGACAGTGGAAGCATCCTGGCACTGGCAGGGGTCTCCCCATGGCTCCTCATTTCCAGGGCTCAGGGTTCATCAGCAGTATCCATTGATGGTAGAAGCATATCCTCACTGGCAGGGGTCTCTCTGTGGCTTCTCCAGATTCAGAGGTCTGGTTCCATCTGGAAAAGCCCCTGTGACTTCTCCTCTGGCTCCTCCAGGTTCTAACACTCAAGATTTATCAGCATGCCGCCATCTTGTCTTGTTGGCAAATTGTCTCCAAGAGACTGAGTCAAGTCTCTCTTTGCCAATTGAGAAATACCACAAGAATTCTCAGGAGAAAGTCATGCCCACCCAGAGACCTCATTGGCTATATCCAGATTGACAGGCTAGACTCCACCCCTAGACTCACAATCATGAAATTGACACGAGTACATGACTGCCACAATTACTTTGGTTAATCTTCCTCAATAAAGTAACCATAGTCATCATTCATTCTATAAGTTTAGTTTATTCTTGTCAAAATCAAAATATTCTTGAAACAATACCATATTTGTTGGTGAACATGTGTAAACTGAAATCCTTGCTGTGTTTCTGAAGTTTTAATGTCTTCTCTTTTTCTCCACATGCTTCAAAATGTACAGTAGATTTCTAGAGGAGAGTGCCTGGGTTTCTAGTTTTGTAGATGTTCAGCTGGAAATTTTCAATGCTGTTTCTCTTGAATATCTAAAGTTTTTGAATAGTTTTGAACAGGAACTTTCTATACTAATAAAAGTAGAGATTTTCTAGCTGTTTAGAAGTGATCTTGGAGTTGATGTGTGTAATTATTTTCCTGCTTTTAACTACTTCCAAACCATTGAAGCATCATTCATTGTAGGCTTGGTAGAATCAAGGATGTCAGGAAGTTTCACTTGGAATCATAAATATGCCTTTCCACTCACATGACTACATTTTGTAGCCTTTCAAGTGGCTCTGTGACACTTTGGACAATATTTTGTCTCTGTGTAAATGAGGCACACAGCTCACAAGCTATTAATTGACAAGATTAGTAACTGTTTTCTGATTACAGTAGTTAGAGGCTGGTCTCTATTCGTTTTTCTCATCACTTTTAATTCTTTTTATTCTCTATCTACATTTTATTGCAATGACTTTATCATTTGGATTGCATCTCTGCCATTATTCTGCTGGATGTGTAACAGGTTATTTTCAGACAATCATAATTCCAGCGAAATATAGTACAGCAATAATTGAGATTCTTCAAATTTTCTAAACATGATTGCTTTTGAATATGGTTTTAAACCTTACATCTTTTGCATATCAAGCATTTTTCACTTCTTACATGTCCCAAGAAAACTTCTGTTTCATTCTTCCATGATGTAATCTACTGACTAAAGATGAAACAGTGGTGAGGCAGTTAGAAGCCTATGATCATTTCCTGTTCTCCTTGCCTGCTGTGATTTGATTTTTATTTCTTTTCTGCAGGCAATAGGCTTTCACCATGCAGTTTTCTAAGAAATGATTCAACTACTGACAAAAATATTTGTGATCTGTGTTAATCTCTAATTATAACATGAGTGAATTTGTAAAAATGGTTTCTTGGCATTTTGTTATATGGGAATGAGATGCTCCACCACATCATTTATTCTATTAGAGAATAGTTTTAGATAATGCCTGCTTCCCTCTATATAAAAATGCCAATTGAACTACAAATGCATGTTTTAAGATTATAGCTCACCCCTCTCTAGCTAGTGCTGTTGTTGTTTTCAAGTTTATGAGAGAGCTTTAATGAATTATTGGAAACATCCTTTTCATTCACACTTTCCACTAGTTTTTAGGACCACCATATATAATAATTCCTGAACTAAGTCAATCAATTTGTATGGGCCAAAGATACAATTTATTAACAGCAACTTCATTGTATGTGATAATAACAAAATTCTGCTGAGAGAGAGATAAGCATAGAGTATCTACTCCCATTTACATTTAATAAACTATGCTAAAATTTCCATACACTGATTACAATACAGTTGACTAATTTTTCATTTCTGGCAAAGGTTATGTGATGAGTAACAATGTAGCAGATGGTAAGATTCCAGGAGGCAAATTTTATGGGGTGTTCTTTCAGAGTTTCCTAAAGTGAGATCTAGTGCAGGCATACTTATCACAACAAGTTAATTTTGCCTAGAAGCTGGTGTATAAGTAATTTGAAAATACAGTTAAAATGAAAATAAGTCTTTGTATACAATAGAATGCATGCCAAATTTTCCTTTTTGGTGTTCACATTATAGTTTCCCAATAATGAAAGGAAGCACAATTTTTAGAGCTCAGTGTATTTATTGATTTTTAGAATGCACTAGGAAAGTGGCAAGATGGAAATGATGTATGCTTAGAGGTCTAAATAGATTTTATTTTTGATAGTGTACCAAAAAGCTTTAAAACATACATAAGAAAGCAATACCAGCAGTGATCATTTTAAATTCATGATTGTTCTTAAATTAAGTTGAGCCTGCATTTAAATTACATAATATCAAATGGGATTGCCAGAAAAACCTCAACTGTTGGAGCTTTTTATTGTGTAAAATAAACTCTAAATTCAGCTACTAAATGAGATATTTCAGTGCTATAACTATGTTTTTGTCCACTGCCATTGACTCGGCTCTAAGTGATAGTGCAGTCTCACATACAATAGACAGAAAAAAGCCCTACTGGACAACGTCATCCTCATAATGTTTCCTGGCTGAACCACTTCACCAATCTGTCTAGTTAAGGTCTTTCTACTTTTTGGTGACTCTCTGATTTACTAATGATGCTTTTGTCCAATAAGATGTCCTTCTTCGTAACATGTCCACAATACATGAAGAGTTTCTCTGTCCTCACTTCTAAGGAGGACTATGGCTGTACTTCTTCCAAGACATATCTTTATCTCTGGTAGACGATGATGTGTGTCATTCAATGCAGCCACACTTCTCTAAGCAACCTTATCCATGGGGCCAAACTCATGTGCATAAAACCATGCCTTGAGCCAGGGAACTTTAGTCCTCAAGGTGGCCTCTTTTCTGTTCAGCATTTTTCCTTCATCATTTCATCTGTCATTTTGGCTAACCTATGGTTAAGAACAAGTGGCAGAGTATTATCTGACTACCATTCTGATGTTCCTTTCCTGACTGTTTCATAGCCTTTGCTTTCTTCACATAGGATCTTAATGGCATCCCACAAGGCATCCGTTTTTCAGTTAGCGTTCACTGTGTTAAATCTACTGTTGAAAAGGTATATGGTTTCCGGTGGTCTATATTCAAGTTTGTATTTTGACTTATGTAGACTTGTCTTAATTGCTTTCAGTTTCAACTTGAACTTGCATATAAGCAAATGATTATCTATTCCACCATTGGCCCCCGGCATTATCTTGAATGATGATATTGAGTCTTTTAAACACTGCTTTCCACAGATGTAGTCAATTTGATTCCTGCGTATTACTTCTGGTGTGGAACATGTGTGTATTGCTATTTTATTTTGCTAGGGGGAAGAAAAGGGTTTTACAGTAAGTAAACCATTAGTTTTCCAAGATCTTACTATTCAGTACCAATTCTTCCTCCATCTTTCAACTTCTTCATCCCCCTCACAAGTAATAATAAATAATACATCTTGATTGTATGTTTGATCAATTTTGGACTGAAAAATGTGGTAGAATTCTTCAGTTTTTTATTACTTGCTCTGGTGGTTATAGTGTGTAATTTGAAAAAGGCATGAATTAGATTTTCTTACAGGCATATAGATATTATTCTATCAGTGATGCACTGCCCTTGAAGATAGAACTTAACATGTTCCTTGTGATAACTAATGTGATATTTCTTGAATTTGTCATTCTGGCACTATAACTTCTCAATTCATAATGACCAAAATTAGTCTATTTCAGATCATTAGTATCTCAGGCATCAAACTTTACTCATTCCATTTCAATTTTTACAACTTCAATTTTTTTGAAACTCATACTTCATCCATCCCATGCCCTGGTTAGTAATGAATGTTTGTAGCAGTTGAATCATGCCACACCATAAATGAAAGATTAAAGTAAACCTTCGTGATTATAGTGTGCTGAGTCCTCTCTTCATGACAAAGCACAAATCAAAAGAAATCCTGAAGGACAAAACTGCATTCTGTTTTAAAAACTGAACTATAAAGTCTCTTAACAAACTTATATGTGTGATGTATACATAGCATATGCAATGAATCATTATATGTGCTCATAATAATTAACTTATTATTCTCACCATAATTCTTTAAGATAAGCCTGGTTCATTTCACAGGCCTAGAAAATAACTTTCTCCCTAGATAACAAAGGTTCTAAGAAGTAAAGCCTGAATGTCAACACAGACAGGCTAGCTGGAGGTTCTATTTCTTTACCTATGTTCTCTGCTGATTCTACAATATAAGGTTTAAAGTGTGGTGAACATTTCTGTAAAGCCATGTGAACTAAAACTAAAGGATAGAAGATGTGTTAGACAAACTTCTCTAGAGAAACAAAACCAGGACACATAATTTTATATACACACACATACACAGGTACATATATACAGCATGAAGGAATATAAAGCTAATTAGTCCACACAGAAGTACAGAGGGCTCAGTTCAAGTTACTTCCTTGGAACAGTTAATATACTGGAATTCCTTGAACTCAGGAGGATTTCTGAGTCCAAGGTCAAGGAAGGAGACTGCTGAGTTTTCCCTTGTACAATGCAGGCAGTCCAGCCACAGTCAGCAAACAACAGGGTAGGTCTCCAACCGTCAACCAGATGACAGGATTCAACAAGCCAAAGTTTAAGTGATGCATACGCTAACAATGTGGGAAAGCAGGTCTGAGTCACCTTAAGTTCTACTGACACAATCCACAGGTTGGGTGTCCCATGGGTAGTGTAGCTGACAGTTGAGGCAGAGAACAACCAGACACACCCTGGTGGGATCACCAGGAAGCAAGAGAGATATAGGCAGGGTTTGTCAAGCCATTTATCTCTTTGCCCTCCAATCAAACTGTGACCTTGTTAATCACACATGTTCTTATTGGCCAAGTTGGCATAATAAACCACCTTTTACATGAAGCAATGTGTAGAAATAAAACCAGAAAAGTGGATGATGAATGGAAGGACATGACAAATTCACTTTCCTGGAAACATGGAAAAGAAAGACCAGTAGGCAACCAGTGATGATAATAGATCTTGAGCATAAAACTATTTATAATACGTAGTTGTTGGTGTTAGGTACCCTCTAGTCAGCTCGGACACAGTGACCCTGTGAACAGAAGAAGGAAACAGCATCCAGCCCTGCACTGAACTCACAGTTCTTTCTGTGCAGGCGACCCCTGCTGCAGCCACTGTGCCCATCCAACTTGTTGAGTGCCTTCCTCTCCTTAACTTTACTGAGCATTATGTCTGACTCCAGGATCCCATCTCTTCTGACAAGATGGATAGGAGTTTCTTTTTTTCTTTTTTTGTGTTTTTTTTTGGGGGGGGCATCACTGCCCTTAGTAGGAGGCCCAGCCTTTGCTACTGAGGAGCTGGATTTGAAACTCCAACCCAGTGGGCTGCACAGCCACTACGCCACCGGGACTCAGCAGATGGGAGTTTCTTAACATCTGTTGCAAGCTATTTTTTAATCTGTGTTTTCATGCTCTTTAAAAAATTCTCTTTGGTTAATTTTTAAAAGGAGATGTGAAATGCATTTTGAGTAAGACCTTTCAGTCAAGGCCAAAGGTAATGCAGACTGGATTCAATTACTAGACCATTACTTGAAACTCCTCAAGCTTACTGCCATTGAGTCCTTGCCAGTTCATAGCACCCTCACCGAACAAACTAGAACTCCCCCTGAGTTTCTGAGTCTGTCACTCTTACGGAAGGAGAAAACCCCATCGTGCTCTTGCAAGGCAGCTGGGAATTTGGAAGTGCTGACTTTACAGACCACTGCCCAGCACCGAAACACTTGGCCAAGCAACCTCCATACCATGACAGATTCATGCATTTGCCTTGCATCCTGTCAGTGTCCCTGTGGATAATTGATACCATTTTTGTGTAGTGGAAACACATACCAATCTGCTAACATGAATGTTGTTCTTGTTGTTGAGGAGTAAAACCCTCAAGTACCACCTGCCTTTCACCTTGTGCCCACCAGAGTGTATTAGACCAGTTCTGTACAAACTCAACACCTTGATGGCAAACTATGGAGGGCGGAGAATGAGATCTAGCACAGCTGTCTCCTCCTTTATCCTCACTCAGAATTATTCTTCAAAGGATGTAGGGAAATACATTGTTTCACTTAAAATATCTGGCAGAGATTCAATGTTCAAGCAATTAAAAGGCAGAAACCAACTCTTAGAAATCCATCTTTGTTGTCCTGCATTTCGTGCCTCACTTTCTTTTGCTCTGATTTCTTCTGTTCTGTGTTCTCATTGGAGTATTATGACAGGAAGCACTGCCCCGTGCTCTTTTTCCGGAGAATGAAAGGAATGCTAAAAGCACAGTGTAAATGTACATAGAAGAGAATGAAGAGCATATGCAATGACTGTCTACAACTGTCCTTGATGATTTTGTTTAGTGAACTGTTTTTCTTATCTCAGTACTACTGCTTGAAAAAAGGAATCCTACATTTTTTAACTTTACTATCTTCTAGGTATAAAAAGACATGCCATTATATTTGTTGTGTGTACTTAGACAGAAATACTCATGTCTTGGGAAACATTTTCTTGTTTCCCGAAATACTTTTATTTAGATCCTCTTACCTAAGTGTATAATATTTTATCTATATTGTGCTATGACAAAAAATAATATCCTAGAGATTTCCTTATACTCCCTCTGTAAAGAAGAAATGTGACACACTAAATACATTTAACTCACTTTTATAAAGGTAGAAAATAAAGCTTTATAATATTTGCAAATACAGACATGCCTACACACTCCAACACACTCACCTAATATGAAGGTAGAAAGTTCTTTTTTTTTTTAAAAAAATCTAAATATGAGGCAATAAAAACTTTCAAATACAATAGCTAAAGTGTAAATCAATGAATTATTAGGTTGGTGTTGTCCAATACAATGTTTTAATATTTAGGTGGCATGTATGTATTTGAAATGTGGATGTTGTTTTTACTGCTGAGCCTAAAGAAATTCAGTATACAAAAACTTATTTGGATGGAAAATTTAAGGGAATAATGCTGCTAGGCAGCATTGACTTTGACTGAAGTTCATGTGGCACTACCTGAAATACAGCAATTTGTGGTTATACGTTGGGCTACTAATGGAAAGATTGGTGGATTGAACATAATAGCCCCTACCATGGGAGAGAGGGGTGGTATTTCTGCTTGCTTCTGTAAATATTTACAATCCTGAAACCCTACAAAACAGTTTTAAATTATGAGTTCTATTACCAAAACCATGGTCATCAAGTCAATTCTGATTCACAGCCACTCTGTTCATCTGTGGTGATCTTTCTACAGTTGGATTTGAGCCACTAATCTTGTGGTTAATGACCCATTACACAGCCCCACAAGACTGACAAGGTCCCTGGGTCAGAATACACTTGACAGCTGTGATTTTATTTCTCTGAACTAGCATATCTGGTCATTTCAGCTATGAAACCATAGGAAGGTAAGTAAAAAAGGATATCCTAGATATCTTCATCTTAATAAATAAAAGTTGTTGAAGAATTACCTTAATGTAAAAAAACACTGAAATTTTCTCAGCAAGCAGTAGCTAAATAAGAAAAGGATAAAATGTCCACCTGCACTTATTTTTTACCTCATAAACTCATGAGTCAATTCCCAGGTCTTACAAGAGTTTCTGGCATTAGGTGTTCAATAAATATTTGCATGAAAGAATACAAATATATTTTTAGATGTTAGAGTTGAAAGGCATTTGGTGATAATGATAGATATCTGGGCATATTTTCAGAAACTGTAATGATTGAGTCTCTACATGATTAGCAAAATAACAAAGAGGAATGGACTCTATATATTGTCTTGGGAGAACACATTAAAATATTATGTGGAGATATTGTTTTAGAAATCCACCAGAGGTCCCATAAGAGATAAATCAGGGTGTCTAATGCTTTTTCACAGTTCAGTTTTAGTCTTTTGATGAATTCGGTAGCCTCTTGTTACTTGTAATGTAGAAAAATAGGAACTTCAGTATTTTGTACTATATTCAGAAAATCATTATTTGGCAGGTAATTTAAATAATTTGGGCTGCACAGCCCAAGTAACACAAATGTCAGGATACATTTTTTTTTCAAAGTACAACATATTTCAGAAAATTATGGTTGTGAATTGAGAAGAAAAAGCTGATATCACAAATTGCTTTGTCAAATTTCATTCTGTCCCATTTTCCTCTTTCAAATTGTACTTTGATAGTATCAGAACAATGTGATGAGAGCTGTTGTTGTCTGGTATCATAAAACGTTGGTTTTAGAAATCTATACCATGTCTACAAGTTCAGGGGTTTAGGAATACCAATCACTAAGTCATCATGATTGGAAAAATGTAATCAAAAGTACCCAGATGTGATAACTTTGATACAAATAGGATATGAATCTCACCCCTTTAAAGAGAGATGAATCATAATTCATTCTAAAAAGGGATAAATACTTCCCTGTGAAACAAGTGGTAAGACTAAAAAGTGTTAACTGGGTACAATCAAGTCAAGGCCAATTCAGAGTTCATCTGTAGGACAGAGCAGCATGCCCCTTTGTGTCCCTGAGACTGTAACCTCGACACATGCAGAGTGCCTCATCATTCCCTTGTGGATCCGCTGGCGGATTTGGATTGCTGACCACTGTTAGCAGCCCATTGAAGAGTCCAGTGTCAAACCCTCCTGGCCATCACGTGTAAGAGTCCTCTTCTTGCATCTCAGAGGGTTCATGTTATACAAGCAGTATGTCACTCGGAGGGAATCCTGCTTGTAAGTGCTCAGAGGTGAATCCTCTCAGAATCTTCCACACCTGCTCCCCAGACCCGTGCTGGGAAATTGGCCAAGTTGTTTGGTGGAGGTAGAGACTTTGGCTGGAACAGCCACAACGAATACTTCACTGTCCCTGCACTCGTCAATCCTCCACTGGTTGTTGTTATTTACTGTTATGCATTTCACATGCATATGAGACAACCCAAAATACCATGGCTTAGGTCAGGTGTCCCCTAAGCCTTTTAAGTAGGTATGATTTTGCAGTCAATTTGCTCAGTATTTTCCCAGAGTTTCATTTCTTGATTGCTAATTCCATAGGTATTGATTGTGGATAAAAAAAAAATTGAAATGCTCATCAACATTAATTATATCTGTAACATCATGTTGCTTATTGGTTGAGTTTAAGTAGTTTAACTTTGCATGTTAAGGTGTTCTCTGTGCTGAATCCTGTAGTTTGGTAAGTGCTTCTAGTCTTCTTCTGGGTTCTTTGCATGCCAAAAGTTGCTGAGGTGTCTTCTTCCATGTGTAAGGTTCATTTATTTATTGCATAGTTCAACTACTTGAGTCATTTGCTTAATATACAGGAAAAATACATATGGTGAGAGGATCTAACCCTGCCTCATAACTTTCCTGGTTGTAAACCACTCAAAGACAAGTTTTTCCTTTGGTTTTCAGCTTGGGAAATCCAAAGCATGTTCTTAGTTTTCTTAGCCCTGCTCCTTGAATATTCTTTATCACACTTCACGTTGGCTTCTTGAGCCAACCTTTGAAACCTTCTGTTCCTGTCATTCACGTCTCCATTTCTTCCATTTGCTACAGTGATTCTTGATTCAACAGCAACGTTAGAATCTCTTCTGACATCCACTTCCTTCTTTCCTGTCTTTCTGTGACCTTTGGTTTTATTCATGCATGATGCTTTTGATACACTCATAACTCATCTGGTCTTCAGGTGTTAGTGCCAGTATATCAAATCTATTTTTATGTGGCCTTTGCATGTGAGTGGGTTATGTTCAAGGTTGTACCATAGCTCTCATGGACTTGTTTTAATATTCTCTCATTTCAATTTAGACTGGCCTGTGAGAGATTGAGCCTGAACTTACTCAGACTAAAGATAATTGAGTCTTTTCTACAGCTATACCTGGTTTTATTCCTTGCCATCTGACAAGGTGAAAATGTACAGACACCACTTACATTGTTGAAATAAGTTGTTTTCAGTAAATGAGTGTTTGATCTTGCACAGTGTGTTATGATTTTTGGCATAGTTTTGATCACCATAGATATATTTACCAATGACCAGATCTCCTCTTTTGTTTTCAATTGGAAAGCACCTTCTAGTCTCTGTCTTATCACTGATGTTATACTTCAGAATAGACCTCTAATTTTTTTAACAACTAATATGATGTTATTCCTTATCAGTTGAATGTTCTGGGTGTCATCATATACTCCAAGAGAGTTAATTTTAGTACATTTCAGCTCACCAATAATAGGATGTCATTTTTTTTTTTTTTTGCATCACTGCACTCTGGTGGGAGTGGGAGACCCAGCCTGGCTGCTGCTGGGTTTGAACTGCCAAGCCAGTGGACCGCAGTCCTGCACTCAACCACTATGCCATTGGGGCTCGGTCCTAGAATGTCATTTTTTATGCATTATACATAAAATTGGGAAAGCACAATTTTTCTAGATTTGTATATGATACATTCCATATTCTTATTATAATGGATTTTGGCAGCTTTTCTAATTTTGAGTTGTGTTACATGTGCAATTGAAGATGCCGAAGGCTTCTCCCTATCCCCCCACTAAAATTGATGACTTTGAGAAAGAAGTCCTCCCCCAGCCATATCTTCCAATCTGAGGGATTCGTCTACTGGACCACAGTGTTGTACAGTTAATCAGAAAGTGCAGATTGGCGAGGATTTTAGAGATAGATCTCCACCTTCTCCTCTCGAATACCTGTAAATCTCAAAGTCGGGCTGAATCTTCCATGATGGGTTACGATGCTTGTTTGAAATACCAGTGGTATAGCTTTCATTATTAGAGCAACATGTGTGTCTGATAGTGGAATGGACATGCAGTGGGCTTAGAATGTACATTTTATTCCTAACAAAATAGTACTTATAAATTTTAGACCTGGCATTTCTAAAAATCACAAATTATGATTGCAGTTACATTGATTTCAATGCTCAGTTGTGTATGGTGTTGATTAGCTTTTACAAATATTGATGGTATTTTACAAAAAATGTCATTGTAAATATTAACAAACTTAAAAAGTAGAGGTCCTTACAGACTGTGAATATAGTTTGTGTAAAACTGATTGAGATTTAAAGAAAATGAGTACTAAATGTACTTTTATTTCAAAAATATGTTTTTCATAACATTTATGAAAATATACATATTTCATAAATGCAAGTTATAACAGTATCATAAAAAAGAGGATGAAAGTGCTTATCACATGCTATTATGAGAGATTGTTTGGTAGTTAAAAAGCCAGTTATGTCAAAATGAATTTATGTGTTGAAAAGATATATCTAAAATTTGGCTGGCATTTCTCCTCACAATTATGCAGACATACAGTTGTCAGAAAAATGCAATAGCTAATATAATTAATCAGTCTTATTAATCAGTATATTTTGCCTAACTCTATTATGTGCAATGAGATGGTAGAAAAATTATGCCCCCAAGTTTTCAATCTAACCAAGTTATGAAATAATTGCATTGAAAAATGTTTGAGTTCAACTTGGTGAAATCTGGCATATATGAACATTGACATTTAAATTTCTTTCATTTAACATTGTGAAATGTGCTTTCTTAACATTTTAATGAACTTAAGAGACCCAAAAGTATGTATAGCCAAACTTGAAAATCCACTAGCACTTTTTCTGTTGGACTGTGCAAAAATCTAATTTTATAGGACCAATTTGAAAATCAATACCACAGAAATAAGAAATGGTTCAATCTAAGAAGACCAGATAAGTGTCAAATCTGAGCAGGGTTAGAGTCTGGCTGGTTTAGTCAGAACAGTTGGATTAGACTGTTAGTGGAGAAATTCTGACAGTCACAGGGGAAAGCCAAGAAAGGTTTAGACAAAGTTCACAAATGCTCATATACTCAGAATCCCTGCTTTCCAAATTATAACGATCATGAGTGATTTTTCTGATTTGTGATTTTTAGATATTTCAGTCGAAATCAGAAATGTAGAATTATATAATCCCATGTTTTATTCTTTTCTGCACACTCTAAAATGAATGTAAACTTCCCCACTAATATTTCTAAATGCAGCTTTTTCAGTTGTACTCTTCTTCAAAGTAATTTTCTCCATGTGTTTGATTTCAATAAGTTTGTTATATATTATTTTTATAGTGTTGATCAACAGGCCTTTTTTAGGGCATTCCTTATGTGTACAAGGAAATCATTAATTTCTAAATGGTGGTAGGAAACTGGTATTTTGATCATCAGCTACAGACCTTCCCAGCAGCCTCTTTTGTAAGATCATCCTCAGACCACGGATGTTGAATCATTCC
>PVJH01022565.1:5445-36484 GCA_004026705.1 Nesogale talazaci
GGGGGGTTGAGGATGGAACTGATCACAATGAGCTACATATAACCCCCTCCCAGGGGAATGAACAACTAAAGAGTGAGTGAAGGGAGAGCTTGGTCTATGTAAGACATGAAAAAATAATGATTTATAAGTTATCAAGGGTTTGTGAGAGAGGGAGGATGGGGAAGGGAGGGCAGAAATGAGAAGCTGATACCAAGGGCTTAAGTAAAAAGAGAATATTTTGAAAATGATGATGGCAACAAATGCACAAATGTGCTTGACACAATGAATGGATGTATGGATTGTGATAAGAGTTGTACAATGATTGAAAAAAAAAAAGCACAAGAAAACCAGGGCTAAATGAGTAGCATTTAGCCTTGATACATCCACAAAAGTTTAAGGATAAAATGTAAAGATTAGGTACAAGATCCTTTAACATTAGTGTTTAAAAAGAAAAAAGATTTACAGCCTTGGAGACCCAAAGGGGCAGTTTCACTGGATCCTAAAGAGTCACGATGAAGCAGAATTGATTTGATGTCAGTGAGCTTGGTTTGGGTTGTCGGAGGGCTGTGGCACAGCAGAGGGCTGTGGTTGATGGTTTTGTGGGCTAGGCCTTGGACTGCTGCACACAGAGCCCGTGGTTCAAACCCGACAGTTACTCCTTGGATGAACGATGAGGCTGCTAGCCCCATGAAGGTGTATAATCGCAGAATTCCTGGGTGGGCTTCCTGTGAGTTCGAGCAGATGCAGCAGCAGGTAGCTCGGCTTTGCTTTGGTTTAGGGCATTGCCAAGGCTGCCTGGTGACACAATGGTTAAGTGCTCGGCTGCTAAGCGAAAAGTGAGCAGTTTGAACCCAGCAGCTCTCCAGAGGACGAAGGATCAGGCCATCTGCTCCCAGAAAGATGACTGCCTGCCAGCTCTGACACAGTCCTGCTGTGTCACGTGGAGTCCTGTCAGCTCAATGACGCATCCCAATGACAGGCCGAGGGCAAGGCAAGCAGCGGGGGCTCCATCAGTGTGGGGGGCTCTGGGGGCACAGGTCTCTGGTGACCATGGGGGCCGGGCGGTAGGTGCTCACTGTGTGTGCGTATTGCAGCTTCAGGGTTGTATTTCCAGTGGTGGCTACACAGTGCCCTTCTCCTCCCTCCACTGCTTACCCCCAATCTCTGTTGTCTCACAGAGAACTTGTGGGAAGTTCGCCTGTTCTCTCAGGGGTCCCCTCCTCTCTGAAGGCTGTGGGAGAGCAAGTCCCCTGGAAGCTGGCCTGGAGACTGCTATTTCCTCTTTGCCCGAGGACAGAGATGCTGAGAAGACGGTCATGGGCTTGCCCAAGGTCGCACGGGGCTGACCAAGACCTCTGCGAGAACTGGCTTTGAACCGCACCCTGCGGATCCCGGCACGTGTGCCAACCCTTGCACTAGACCAGAACCCAGCTCCTTGGCTCCAGTGCCATACTCGTTGCCCGCACCACATTGCCTCCCAAAGACCAGGACAGAAACCAGGAGGCTTCCGGGTGTGTGTGCAACCCTCCTTTTGTTGTGGTGGCTCCTGTCACCCATCAGCTGACAGCAGGGTCTCAGCGTTCTGGGTGTACCTCGAGGAAGGGCACAGGCTTTGTCCAGCAGAATGCAGCCCCTCAGGGAGGCCAGCCCCGCAGTTCCCCGGGAGACGGGGAAGAGAGAGAGTCCACAATCCTTCTCTCCAAAGGGTCCTGCTGTCTCTCTGGCTGGCCTGACTCGGTTTCCCCATCTGTACCAAAACAGACAGCCTGAAGAGCCGGGACCCCTTGGTGGACTGGCAGCAGGGAGGCGGTGATCAGCAGGAGCTCTCATGGAGGTGGCTTGGTCCTCTCTCATCTTGTAGCTTCATTGTCTGCCAGAGCACGGAACTCCGGAGGGGGGCTCATCTGGGATAAGGGGGGCCTGGTGGAAGATGATTTACAAAAGCAGGATGTGCGCAGGTTAGCAGGACCTAATGGTGTGCGGGGAACAGGCAGATGTGTTCCCCAAGCTGACAGATGTTATTTTTTAAGAACTTCTGAAGGCAGAGTCCTGGGGGCCAGTGGGGGCGTGGGGGGGGGGCAGGCTGGGTGGGAATCTCATGGACGTGTCTCTCCTGTGTTCCAGCAAATGCTGCTCATGATGCTGTGAACGTGACCTGGTTGTATCCTCCCACGCTGTCTATTGGGCAAGAACACTGACCCTCTTCGCTGCCCACTTTCTCACTCTATCCCCCCCCCCCCACACACACACACAAGCTCAGAGGTGACAGGAGCCCACAGGCAGGGCAGGGCCACCTGGCTGGGAATCAGCGGTGCAGACGGTCTGCATAAGGGCAGCACCAGCGACACTCAGCGCAGGAGACTCAAACGAAAGCGTGGTAAGCTCCATAGTGGGGTGTCTGTGTAAGCAGCTTTAGTACACCCACGTCTAAAAATAGCTCCTTCTATTGGAACTCTTTCCCATATGAATGCGTTCCCATATGAGAAAGAGTCACTGGATAATTTTCTTCAAGGAGCCAGCTCCATTAACGCATTAAAAATCCAACTCAAGTTGCCAAATGTGATTTCATCCGCAATCCCCTCTCCCCACCCCCAACATACTTCTCACTCCTGACCCCCGAGGAGTTGAGGGGTTGCTTCAAGAAGGGTCCGCCTGCAGCGAGGGGGCTGGTAGGCAACATGGCAAACACATGTCCCAGATTTTCTGAGACCGGCTCACTTTCTAATAGTTGGTTTCTGCGCTCCCGAGAGAGCCCTTGGAACGCCCTGCCGAAGGGACAGATGCTTTGGTTCACACAGTAGGGCCACACGGAGTAGTGGACACCGCCCTGTCAAACACATTGTTCCACCTGCAGGCCTGGTCAGAGGCGGGTGACCATGGGGAGTTCGGAGCCAACTCTGAGGTCAGGGGGGCCATGCGTGATGGGGTAAGTTGGCGGAGACGGGCTACTGGGATCTGTTAGTGAGTATGCGTGCAAAACAGGCAGGCTGCAAAGAGCCAGGACGCCCTCTCAGAGCCAACCAGGCTCCCCCTGCCTGGGCCTGAGCCCCTCCGCTCACTGGGGAAGTGAGGGGTGGGGCCCTGGAAGGTGGCCAGGGAAGAGCAGCTCCATGATTAAAGGGCTGGCCAACAGGCCTTTTGAAGCTAATTATGCATCCAGCTCTAGGCCCCGCCTCCACCCCACCCCACCCCAGGCCTGGGTCCTCATTGGACCTTGCGGAAGAGGTACGGAAGGAGCATGAGCTGAGCACCCGTGCTGTGACTGGCCTGCGAGGGTTTGGGTCTTCTGTGACCACAAAGCCTCTTCACCAAACCTGCCCCGTGTGGGAGTTATATCCCTATTTGACTGGGAAGACACGGAGTCCCAGGGAGCTGGAACGCTGGACTCCCAGTCCCCTGAGCAAGTGAAATGTGGACCAAGATCTTTCTAGTCTATCTCATCACGACAGAAAAGTAGCCATGTGCCCTCGAAGAGGGGCGAGTGAGGGTCAGGTTCTAGGGCAAGGGAACCCTGGGAAGGCGGTGCTGCTTCCCCAGGGCTGTTTATGATCTTTCCAAGGAGACTCACAGTGGTTTCCCATAGAAAGTATCTGTCTCTCCATCTCTTCGGCGAGGAGCCTGAAGCTCAAAGACCTCGCCTGCCATGTCCAAGGTCACAGAGCCATGATAGGGCAGAATCAGGGTTGCAGGATTGCAGCCTGGTTTTGTGCTGGCTTCCACTGCCAGGGCCTCCCATCACCGCCCCTCTCCCCACCCCCTCCAGGCAGAATCATAATCGGGTTATAATGGAAGCTGCTTTCTGCAGGGCGGGAAAGTTGAGGTGCAAGTTCGAGCTGTTCTGAAAGTATCCTCATAGAGTGGAGGAGCTTCCCTGGAAGGTGCGTGCTGATTCACTGTCTCCCCTGGCACCCCATTTGCTCACTGCCAAACCTTTGTGCCTTGTGTCCTTTCAGCATGCCCCACGGTGCTCCTCCTCAAGGTTTCAGTAACTTCCCTTCTCTCCTAAGCGCCCCTTCTCTGAACTGTCTCTTGGCATCTCCTATAGTAAGCACACAGGACCTGGGGCTCTGCTCATCCTCTGGGCTCTCATGGTTGCTGAAGGGAGACGGAGCTATGTTAAGGAATCTTTCTAAGACTGGGATGAGCAGGAATTCTGGGGTTCCCATCTGGGAAGCTTGAATGGGCTATAGCATGGCAGGGCTACCCCTGAGGAACTCAGACATGGATAAGGCTTTGAAAATGTCTCTGCTTGGCCCTTCCTTCCTGAGCACATAACTCCGCTGAGTTCAGCAGTCTGGGGGTTCCCGAGAAGATGTATCATATGCATTCCACAGCAGTGAACCTACCATGGTGCCTTAGGGAAAACTCAGGAATCTCACAGACCTGGGGTTTGTGCCTCTGTGTGCAGCGTTGTGAAGTTAATGAGTTAGGTCCACTCTCTGGGCCTCAGAAATGGCTCGGGGACTTTCCACAAGCTTCAGAGAGCACAAGGGTCAACAACAGAGGGTTCCGGCACTTCAAGAAATCAGACTGAAACAAAATTCAAGAATGCTCTAGAGCAGCGGTTCTCGGACCTGAGAATCACAACCCCTTTGGGGGTCGAATAACCCTTTCACAGGGGTCGCCCGATTCATAACAGTAGCAAAATGTCAGTCATGAAGTAGCAACGAAGATCATGTTATGGTTGGGGCACCACCACATGAGGAACTGTTTGAAAGGGCCGTGGCATTTGGAAAGTTGAGAACCTCTGCTCCGGAGAAATGAGGGAGGTGAACCTTAGGTTATTTACTTTGACCCATCATCAGAAAAGAGCAGTCACTGGAAAAGGTCATCATGGTTGGTAGGGGGTTAGGGGAAATGGGGAAACCCTCCAGGAGATGGACTAAGACAGTGGCTGAAGCCATGCATGTGGATAGACCAGGGGCGGGGCAGGAAGATGGTGCAGGGCGGATGGCATTGGTTCTGATTCCCAGAGGTCACATGTGGAGCAGACTCAAGGGCAATGAACAACAGCCCTCTGGGAGCTCACGCCTTGGGAGGGACACAGCCAGGTAGACGGGTCATTATTAGTCAAGGCAGTTAAGAGAATGAGGAACAGCTCCCCAGAGGAAAAGGAGGAGCAGAGGAGACCGTGGTCCACCGCCCGGCTGAGTGTGGAGAGATGTTAGAGCTGCTGACATCCGAGTACGGATTTGAAGATAGAAGGCGTTTGTTGAGCAGAGAAAGGGGTGGGGCGCCCAACTGTCACTTACTTTGGTGTTCCCTGTCCTGGTGTGGTGTGTTCAGGGTCACAGCTGGCTTTCTGCGAGGGTCCTCAGACACTAAGGACCCTCAGCCACCACCTAACTTCCAGCAAAACTGAACTGGCGAGGAGCTCACCAAGGACATGGGGGTTGGTGTTGGAGCAGAAACCAGAGAAGGGGGCAGCAGGAGGGAGTTCCCAGAAGTTCCTTTTCAACAGCATGATGTGCATGCGTGCATGCTATGGAATCAGGAAGATGAGACTGGTGAAAAGTAAGAGCCTTGGGGAACAAAGAGAAAAAGACCAGAAGGAAATAAGTCAAAGTGCTCTGAGCGGTGGGATGGCCTGTGTGTGTGTGGTGTGCGCATGCGAGCTCCCTTCTCCACATGGAGCATTCTTGGGCTCATCAAGAAAGAGAACAATTGAAACTTGTCTAAAAAGAAGCCCCCGGTGACCTTGGCAAGAGCAAGCTGAAGCATCATCGGACAGACAACAGATTGCAGGGCATTAAGAAGGCGGCAGGGGGTGAGGGAACGGAAGCAGTGTGCCTCGAGCTGGAGAGAGGAGCTTGGCAGGGAATGGAAGGACAGACATGGGACCTGGAAGTGCTTTTCAAAAGCGATGAAATTTTCTGACTCCAAAATCCGAATCAGCCTCCTGTCAAGGACTTTTGTGTCGGGAGGAGACAATTCACAGGCATTTCAGGAACCTTTTCTGTGGCTTGTTGGGACAATAGGATGGATGACCCG
This sequence comes from Nesogale talazaci, assembly GCA_004026705.1. Classification (NCBI taxonomy): domain Eukaryota; kingdom Metazoa; phylum Chordata; class Mammalia; order Afrosoricida; family Tenrecidae; genus Nesogale; species Nesogale talazaci. Next base: position 11,416 of record PVJH01022565.1, read on the forward strand.
AATCTGGGATCGCCCTGAACAGCCCGGCTGTGCGGGTGCTGAGCGTTAGATGGGTTGGCAGTCAGAAGGGGAGAGGCAAAGAAAGGGGAAGAGAAAGGGAGAAGGAGGGAGGCGTGGTTCGTGGTTCAGTGGTAGAAGAACTCTTGACCTCCACGCCGAGAGTGGGGTTCACTCCCAGCATGCACAACGGCCAGCCCCTGCCCCTGGAGGCTCATGCATGGCTCTGGGGCCCAGCAGGTCTCAGCAGACAGACCAGGAAGCCAGTCTAGAGATCCGCTTCTGAAAACCAGCCAAGAAGAGCCCTGTGGCCCAAAGAGGGGAGCTCTGTCACCAAGCAGCACTGTGTTCCAGTGAGCACGGGCTCATTACCCTTCGGGGCTGGCCTGGTGGCAGCTGAGGATGGCAACAAGGAAGACGTGGGGAGGAGGAGAGCCAGGGCCAGGGGCTCTCAGAGGAGATGGTGTTGGAGAAGTAGAATGAACACTCTCTCATCAGCGCACAGGAGAAGGCGGGAGAGGTAGATGCAGAGACGGAGGTGTGACAGAGTAGGGTGTGTGTGTGTGTGTGTGTGTGTGTGTGTGTATCAGGTACCCTGGAGAGATCTGTGCCCACAAGCTATAACTAAAAGGTAGGGAGGCAAGTGCTAGGAGGCATGACAGCAGTAGCAGTGGAGCCACCAGGCTGTCACAGTGCCCTGTGAGAGCTACAGGACCAGCATCCCCATTCCTGGTCAGACATTGCCTCTCGCATGTGATAAAAAAAATCCCCCAAATCCAGATCTCACTGCCTGTGTTGGTACAGGTAGACTAGAGAAATAAATCCTGTGTGTGTAAAAAGAACTTTATATACAAGAGCAATTGAATAGTGAGAAAACATCCTGGCCCAGTCCAGATCAAGTTCCTAAGTCCGATAATAGCGCATCTGTCCAATACCAATCGATAAAGTCCTCTTCAGACTCACTTAACACATGCAATCATGCTGAATATAGGAAGATCACAGGCCAGTGGGTGGGAAGTCTTATGGATCCAGTGGCGTTAGAAGCATCTCAGTGCTGTCAGGGGTCTCCACGTGGTTCCTCCAGTTCTCAGGGAATGGGATCTATCAGTGAAGTACCATGTAACTTTTCAGCAAAGTACCTCTCAGGGAGTGAGTCCAAAGAGAGAGAGTCTCCTATCTCAGAGGAGGAAAATACAGGAGTTCTCAGGGAAAGGCCACGCCCACACAGAGGCCTCATTGGCTATGACCCGATTGACAGACTAGACTCCACCCCTTCGCTCTGAGTCCTCTCAAGTCCCGACTGACACCAGATTATGTAACTGCCACACTGCCATTGTAGAACAGGGGAGAACTGTCCCTGAGGGTTTCTGAGTTACCAGGAGCAGCTGGTGGTTTCAAATTGCTTCCCTTGTAGATCGCAGTCCAAGGTGTAAACAGGAGGCTCCCCACAGGCTGTGGTAAGGGCATAGAATCTCTGAGTGAGGGGGGATCACACTGACTCTGTATGGTAAACAACTCAGACTGGGCCGGGTACTGTTAGGGGCTGTAGCCCTCTGTGTTCTAGAAGATCCGTCCCAGCTGGAAAATAGTCACTGCTGGAAATGACAGGGGAGCAGAGGAGAGAGGGGAGGGGTGTCAGGGACAGCATGCTCCTGAACCCTGGAGTCATTGTTGGTGACACTGGGCACCGCTGGACAAGCGGCACTTTCTGGACTCCCTTGGTTCACAAAGGTATGTGGTCAGCTTTGACAACTTCTAGGTTCCTGCTCCGGCAGGGTGCCTGCAGCCAAGTCCAATCACAGACATCTGAGCTGGCCCCTGCGTCCAGCACCGGGTGTCTTCCCCTCCAGCAGCACACGGTAGTGGACCTTAGGCTCTCTCTAGTCTGGCGACATACGTTTTAGGGTCAGGGAGACCAGAATTCAAGCCCCAGTTCTGAGCTGCTCAAATTTTAAGCTGTATGCTCCTAAATATGTTCATGTTTCTTAATCTGTAAAATGGTTCAATGATACCCTATCAAGCTTATTCCTCCTTAGTAATGGTGGTCAACAATACTGTGTGAGTCCGGGTAGACTGGACACACGCATATGGATATGAGGGAAAGGTTTGTATACAGAGGGATGGGACATTGAGAAAGCATCCTAACCCAGTCCAGTCCAAGGTCATAAGTCTGATAACAGTCCATATGTCCGATACCAGTCTATAAAGTCTCCTCCCGACTCCTGAAGCATGTGCAATGACACCAGGACAATCACAGGCCAGTGGGTGCAGAGTCTTGTGTATCCAGTGGTAGTGGAAGCATCCTGGTGCTGGGAGGGGTCTCTCTGTGACTTTTCTGGCTTCAGAGGTCTGGTTCCAACAGGGTAAGGTCGTGTGGCTTCTCCTCCAGCTCCTCCAGTTCCTCAGATGCTGCCATCTTGTCTTGTCTTGTCAGTTGAGCGTCTCCAACAACTGAGGAGAAGGTCACTCATCTCCTCGAGGAAAATATCGAGAGATTTCCCAGAATTCTCAGGGAATGCCCACACAGAGATCCTATTGGCTATCTCCAGATCGACAGGCTAGACTCCACCCCTATATTTCCAATCATAAAATTGACACCAAGTACAGGATGGCCACAGATATCATATCCTAGGATTTCATATTGATTGATGTCAAGCACCTAGCACAATTGCTGGTGTAAACTATGAGTGATTAGTAGATGTTATGACACACACTCTCTCTCTCTCTCACCCCACCTCCGACTTTGAGTGGAATGTCTACATCAGTAAGGCCTGATGCCTGCCCTTGGTCAGAGGGACTGGTCACACATCAGGCTGCGATCTGTGAGGTCAGCAGTTCAAAACCAGCAGCCACTCCGCAGGAGAAAGGTGAGACTTTCTACTCCTGCCAAGAGTGACCATCTCGAAAACCCACCGGGTTACTAAGGATGATCGACAGGGAGTTGAGTGATGGTGTGGGCTTACTGACGCCATCACGACATGGAACACGCAGTGGAGAGGGGAGCACCTCGTGGGGACACAGGACACACTGCAGTGCAGGGAGGCACCTGTGCGCACGGGGAGTGAAGCAGTGGTGTCCCCTGCAGAGAGGTGGTGTGCACTGAAGGAAGATGAGTCACTCTGTCATCACCCGCCTTGATGGGACACTCTCTGTGGAGCTACAGCCCGAGTCTGGCCTCCTCCCCTCCTTCCTCCACTTTCAAACCTGGCTTCTGCTCCACAGCGGCCCTGCCCTAACAAGGGTCCCAAAGCTCTTCTAAAGTGGCTGGCCCTCTCCAGTGAGTCCTGCCCCGAGAAGAGCCCACTCTCTTCCCAGCAGGGCTCCTCCCTCCCAATACCCCATTGCCACCAGGCACTGGTCCATTTCCCTTGGGGAGAGCCCACTGGTCCCATGTGGCGCCATCCTTGTGGATGGATGAAGGAGTGAGGGAGTCTCTGGATGAGGGGAGGAATGGAGTCCTCGGGCAGACCCGCTCACCCTGACGGAAACCTCCCAGGCAGCACACCCATGCCCAATCTCTAGGAATGCAGAGGTGACTGAAAACCAATCAGGTGGCCCAGATGCTCCGGAACATTGAGACAAAGGCTGACTCTTGACTGGGGTTAAGAATTCTCCTGGAGCATGAATCGCATGTTTAAAAAAAAAAAGCTCAGAGAAGAAAACAGGTGACTGACTTGCCCTGGTGGTGTCGTGGCTAATGCAAGGTCAGCAGTTCAAAACCACCAGCTACTCTGGGGGAGAAAGATGGGGCTTTCTACTCCCATCGGGTTTACAGCCTCAGACACCCACCGGAGGGGCATACGGTTACTGGGGGTCGGAATTGACTCGAAGGCAGTGAGCTTAGAGTTTTTTTCTTGGCTTGGACTCTCCCTAGGAAGCCTGGTCAGGTCTCATAGAGGTGACAACCATTGAGTCGGAGGGAAACAGAGGCAGGGCATTCCAGGCTGGCTCTTGGTGACTTAGGCAGGGAGAAAGGGGCTCGGATGGGGCCACAGCTGTTTCCACTTAAAGGGAGGTGAGGCGAGTGTGTGGCCAGAGGGCCGGCTGCACCCATCTCTCTCCGTCATAATCTATTCATTTCCAGTCAGGGAAGGAGGGAAGTGTGGAGGGAGGGGAGGAGCTGGGTGGGCTGGGCTGGACCGGTCTGGCCCTGGAGGGACTGGGCCGTCGGGCGGGAGGATGCTGTTTATTTGACTATGATGTGTACTTAAAGGGCTCAGTTACAATGGGCCCCGGGCGCTCTTTAACAAGCTGCAGCTGTCTGCTTGTTCATTAGCTTTCCTGACATCTTCTGTAGGCTGGTCCTCAGGGAGCGGCCCCCAAAGCCCCCTCCCGGCGGGTTGGGGACCTGGAAGGCTGACTTCATGCCCCCAGCCTCAGAGCCACCATGATGAATGGCGCTGCTGCCCCATGCAGACAAGCTCTTCCTGGAACAAGCTCTGTTTGTTTAAAACAAACACTCACAATGGAATCTGCTGAAAGCTCTGGATTGAAGGCTTTGGGCCCACCTGCCACCTACCTGTCCCTCCGTCTCTGGGAAAGGACACATCCGAGAGCTGGGTAGCTCTCAGCGCCTGCCTTCTCGTGGGGGCAGGTCGGGCCACAGCAGGTCCTGGATGTCTTTGGAGGTGAGTGGCCCTGGCCTTTCCCGGCTTGGTATCTGTTCTGGTCTGCTGCCTGGCTCCCTCAGCCTCCGTTTCTGCAAACAGACAGCCCACTGTGTTACGGCCAGAGGGTCTCACCCCTGGCTACAATGGTGAGTTACCCAGAATTCACTTTTATGAAAGATGGATGCCCTGATGATTCCACGGAGTGCCGGAGCCTGACTCTTTTCCCCCTAAAGCTGCACAGTGCAGCCAGGGTTGGGCCCCCTTGGGTAGGGCGAGTCCCAGGTCTGTGGCTCCTCGTTGGAAAACCCCTGGTCCTTAGTAACCACCTCCCAGAGGTCATCCGTTTGCAAAATGGGGGTCTCCAGGAGTCCTTGACTGCAAGTTCCTCAGAAAGAAGCCCATGTCGGCAGGAGCAGGACGAGACCTCAGGATTCAGGCCCAACTAGAGATGGTCCAACCAAGCAATGCTCTTCCTCTGGGGAAGAACCCCAGCTCCTCGGGAAGTGCTTTGTAAATGCAGACAATCACCAACCCCGAGGCAGTGTTCTTATTACGGATGGACTCGTGGGGGATGGAAAGCAAGGAAGGCCAGGGCACTGGAATTTTCAAGGAGACGCCATCTCCCCAATCAAATGGAGGTCCGTTAAAGGCCAGCCATAGGTCTCCTTTCATCTCTCTGTCTTCCTCCCAGCTTCGTACTCTGTGGCGATGTGGATGGATGGGTGGGTGGGCCTCGCACCAGGTAAGTTTCCTCCCTTGCTTTAGGCATTAGTCATGAGGTTTGGCTATGGGTCGCCTGGGCTGTCATCACCACGGTTGCTTCTGTGAATAATGGAGGGGCAGAGGCCGAGGGAGACAGGTGGGTACCGAGAGAACCTGTGAGCCTGGGGACTCAGGGGAGGGCCATTAATAAGGAGAAAGACCGCAAAGCTGGTCCTGACAGGTGAGGGCAGATTACACGCCCATTGTACTCCCCTGTGAATTTACGTCTCTCTCAGCCCATCAGGCGACATCCCAGCACTGTTAGATCCTTAAAGGTCTTTCTGCCTTCCTCCACCTCCCCAAAGAAAAACCATTTCAGGGGAACCTTCAACAACCAGATGGTAAAGGAAAGGGCTCAGGGCTGGGGAAGGGGAGGAGTTGGTGCCCCGGATGAGACCTGTGAAACACTAACAATCTCTCAGTTCCTCAAAACACTGCCCTGCTCGACCCTCTAGCACAGGGGTTCTCAACCTTCCTAAGGCCGCGACCCTTCCAGATAGCGCCTCATGTGGTGGAGACCCCTGAGCCATCACATTATTTTCATTGCTACTTCCTGTCATTTTGCTACTGTTATGAATCAGGTGACCCCTGTGAAAGGGTCATTCGACCCCCAAAGGGTTCTCAACCCACAGGTTGAGAGCGCTGGTTCTAGCAGCTCCTCCTCCATGAGCTCCCGCTCTGCATACAGTCAACTCTGCATGTCAGAGATCACGACTTGGAGGATCTTGGAGGATCATGGAGGAGTGGGGGCTGTTGGTAACCACAGAGACGGACCCACTTGGCTGGACAGGAAGGCGGGGAGAGCTGCCCCGAGTAACATTTAGGTGAAAGTGACCACACGTCCTGCTTTTTAACAATTTAACCATGTCCCGCGGCATTTTAAAATTAAAATAAATATAGGGCTGAGCCCCGGTGGCATAGTGGTTGTGCACGGGACTGTGGCCCACTGGGACGGAGGTTCAATTCCAGCAGTGGGGTTGGGCCTCCTACTCCTACCACCGGAGAGCAGAGATGCCCCTCCAAAAAAATAGAAAATTAAAATAAATATATTACAATACTATTTTTGCATTCTATGAAAATTTTTGTTGCTCCATATAGACCAGATTTTAAATCAAGAACACCCCTATGCTCCCCAGTCAATGGTGTCCCCGTTAAAGTCTGGTCACTTTAATTTAGACCCAAGGCGGGGCCCACGAATCGAACGTGTTGTTGAATTCCTCAGGGGGGTCTGTTGTGTGGTCAGATTTAGGAATCGTTTGGCTGCACGATGGGGGGTGAGGGTCTCAAGACATGATAGGCAGAGGCAAGCAAAGGGCACGTGCTGCCCCTGTTAGCGGCCTTCAAGTCAGCCCCAAGTGCCCAGACGACCCACACATGACCATGTCCCCTGCTGCGTCAGGCTTTGTGGCCTATTGCAGGGATTGACTGGGCGGGCTTGGAGCATCAGCAGTGAAGTTCACAGCTGACCAGAGGCCACTCGTGCCAGCCAGGCTCCGGAGGGGCCATGGCCACGGGAAAATGTCTAGAAACTTGCTTCCTTGAGGGGGAAGAAAGCGCAGTGCCTTTTTGTTAGAAGCAGCAATCCGTTTCAGCCCTCCTTGGGCATGAGGTACCCACATTGCGCAGAGACCTGGTGGCGATTACCAGTCTGGTTCGGTGCATTAGGTAATGCAACAATAAAATCTGGGTCACTGCAGCACAAAGTCCCCTTTATTTTGACAAGTGTAGTTTTTACTCTGAAGTGTTATCATAAATAATTAAATTAAACCAGTAAATGGCTTGTAGTACGCTTTGCTGAAGTAACAAAGTCTCCGTAACCCCAGACACTGAACCGCTCCTTTGGGGGATTTTTGGCTCAGAAACATTTTTGGGATTCTAACCTCGCCCCCCCACCCCACCCCCCACCTCCCAGAACACAAGAGCACTCAGCCTGGCTGGCCGAGGGAACGGGAAGAACGAAGCTTCATTCCATTCCTTCTCTCCCAGGGGTATTTCCTCATTCTGCAGCATGCATCCCCTTCTGCCGAGAGTAACCCACCACAGTCCTCGTCAGGGGAGGGCTGGCCTGGGGCAAAGGAAACAGATGCCGACATACTGGGGGGCAGTCTTCCTTTGCACAACCCCTGCCAAGGCACCAGCCATTGATAGGTGGATCTGCATGTCTTGGGAGGGAAGAATCCACAGAAACTCCCAAGGCCACAGACTCTCCATTGTCTCAGAGGTGCTGTCCTAAGTGGACAGCTGGGTGGGGTGACTTTGAAGAACAGAAATGTCTTTTCTCCTCGTGTAGGGCAGGCGACCTCAAACTACGGCCCGCAGGCCACATGCGGCCCACTGAAGACATGTATCTGGCCCGCCTGGTGTTTTTGCTGCCACTGCCTGTCCTGCTTAGCAGCCAACTCATCCCGGGCCTGCGGTTAATTTGTTCATAGGGTTTTTTATTTTAACTATAGTCCGGCCATCCAACAGTCTAAGGAACAGTGAACTGGCCCGGTTTAAAAAGTTTAAAAAGGACCCCTGGTGTAGGGAATCGGATGTTCAGGGCACTGGCCTTAGGAACTCTCCTCTCTCCTCCCCTCATCTCCTTCTCCTCTCTCTCTGCTCTGGATGAAGACCCCAACCTTCCACGTCTGTACCCTGGAGGTCCTTGGCTCTGGGCACCACCTACACCTGCTTGCCTCTGTCCATGCTGCTCCTGAGAACTCCGGAATGATTCCATTCCGAATACATGCTGCACTGACCCAGTCAAAAACCAAACCCACTGCCGTCTGGCGCATCCCAACTTATAGCCCCTCCCCCCCTTACAGGGCAGAGTAGAGCTGCCTCAGTGGGTTCCTGAGATTGTCACTCTGGAGTAGAAAGCTTCCCGGTTTCAAATGGCTGGCCTTGCGGTTAGCAGCCCAACGCTTAAGCACTGCGCCACCGGGGCTCCTTGTTACATGGACCCAACTAAAATCCCATTCCCAAACTGGTCTACATTGGAAAGTATCAACACATTTGAGGGGGTGGGGTACCATGCAATCCCTCACACCCCTCCCACCTGCTGCTTCTGCCGTTTCCAGACAAGGACGCTCAGGCCCAGGACTTGGCCTCCTGGGTGCTGGCTGATGAGCGGAAACAAGCATGGTGTGGATGGAGATGGCCGAGGGCCCCGCGGGGTAATGTGCTGGAGAGGTGAGGGGTGCCGGCAGAGGTAAGGGGAACAACAGGCAAAGAGCAGGGGGCGACATTGACCAGGCCCTCGGGGGACCATCGGAGCAGGGTCCCTGGAGAAGAACCACCAGCGCTCTCTGGTATCCGGACAGTTTTGAAGTTGAGCAAGAGGAGCGAGCAGAGCTGCCCAGCGGAGAAGGGGCAGGGACGCTGGCACGTGAGCTGGTGACTCTGGGGCCATTTTCAGGTGCTCTGCAGTTGTGTGGACAGCCTTTCCCCCCTCTCCCATCCGTGCACCCCCCAGCTGGTCCCCTTATCCTGACTGCTGGACTCCAAGAGGTGGCTGGACTGGGGAGGATGGCATCCCTGCAGCCGCCTCTTTGGGTGGCCTCCCCGGCCCGCAGGACTCCGTGAAGGGACAGCTCCTCTGAGGCAGAATTCCAGCGAGGGTCCCAGAACCCTCCAGACTCCCTGGGGACCCGGGCCGCGTGTCGGAGCTCTCTGAGACAAACCCAGTGTGGGGAGCACGACCACAGGCACCCTGGACAGAGACTGGGGAGTCCTGAGCATGAGGTGCGTGGCAGGGTGCACGGCCTTCCCGCCTGCCCCTCCTCAGACCCGGTGTTTCTCATAGCACCTTTGGTGGAAAGGAAAGAATGTTTTTCTAACTCCACGGGACGCTGAGCTATGTAAACAGTAGAGATGGAGCTTGGAACGAAGATCACCTGCAGGGCAGACTGAGCCGGACCAGAAATCCCTAAGAGGAGGAGGCCGGGCTCCGGTGCGTTCCCACGTGGAGTTTAACACTACACACACGCAGACATCGGAGAGGTTGGGGGGTGGGCTCCTGGCCCAGGGCTGTTGGTCTTCCTTCCGTGGGTGGTGGAGGGGAAGGTCTGGCACCTGGGGGCCCTATGGCTCCCTCTCCCGCCTTCCCCACCTCATCCACCTGAAGTGTAGGCACTAGGTCCAGGCAAAGTGAGCTCAGCTGCGCCAGCAACCCCCGGGGGTGGTGTGGGAAGACAGCAGATGCCCTCCTGCTTTACTCCACGCCGGCCCACTGTGCCGCCCACGGCCTGTCTTGGGAGTCGAGCGCAGAGCAGGACAGGTGGGAAGGGGGAGGCAGCTGCCTGCAGAAATCCTCTGCAAACTGGAGCCTTGGGATTTCTTTCTGAATTGATCTCCCCTCCCTGGTAGTGTGTGTCGGTCTCTCTCCCTTTCCCATCTCCTCCAGGGAGCCCTCCTCTGTGCCTGCTACAGCCCGTCACACTCAGTCCTCACCATCTCCAGTCAGCCTCCTTAAGGCAAATCTGGATCCGGCAGGTCTGATCCAGCTTCCATGCACCGTCGTGCCCACCACCACCCCAACCCCCAAGCCCCAGTAGCCCCTGTGCCACAGCTCTTGGCTGTCATCTTTATGGAAGCAGACTGATTACTGCATAGAGACTACGATAGGTGTTCCATCCAGACTGGGGACTACACTGGGCATTTCTAGACTCCCGGGGCTACAGGCCCTGGTCAGCTGGCTTCAGTGGGAGGCCCAGCAACCTGGTCCAGGATAAACTCGGCCTTGAGGGACTAATTGGGGGTGAGGACAGGGTGGTCAGAGCTGTGCCTCTGCTCTTCTGGTCAGCCAGCCCCCACCCGCCTGCCCCCACCCCCAGCCATTGTCATAGCCCCAGTCTGTCTTCTCAGTAAGCAGCTCTGTGGCTACTGCATTCCCTCCCTGTCAGGCACTGCAGGGATACGTGTGTGTGTGGCCAGGTTGGCGGAAGGGACCCTTAAAACAAACAGCCCGTGGCCCCAGCCTGCCAAGGCATCCCGAGCCTCCCCCCCACCGGCCACCGGGAGAAGGCAGCTCCCTGGACTGTGTGACAAGGAGCCAACAGAATTCACTTAGCAAAACATAAAAGGCTCGGGTCCTGGGTCCCCACTCTCCCAGCACAGCCAGAGAGCGCCTGGGTGCCTCTCCTGCGACCCCTCCCTCTGGGGCCTTTCACCCCCTAATCCACTGAGTGGGGAGCGGTCACGTGGGCCCCCAGCTCTCGACAGGAAGCTGTCGGCACCGCTGGCTCGCTCGCTAGGGCCGGCTCCCGCCCGCCCCGGCAGGGCAGGCGGCCTGCCTTCGCTCAGCGCTGAAACCCTACCCCGCGCTCCAGCTGCAGCGCGCAGGAGCCCCCGGGCCGGCCTCCCCCGGGACCTGCAGCCCGCCGATCTCACGGTCAGGGAATTTTCCCCGCGCGGGGTTCCAAGGCGGCCGAGCTTCCAGAACAAAGGGCAGAGAGACAGAGACAGCGACCAGCCTCCCGCCTCCACATCCCGGGGCTTGGGGGCAGGGAGCCCCAGAGGATAAAGACGGTTCTTGTGGGTCTGGTTGGATGTATCCCCATTTCTCCCAACCCCTCTTTCCTACCCTGGCCCTGACATCCCCAGGATCCCAGTCAGGTCCACAAAGGGAAGTCCCCAGTGGTCCCACAGAGAAGGGGGCCTGTGGCTTGCGTAAGTTCCAGAACTTGCTATTCCCTTACTGGGCTATTTTCAAAAGGAAAATTTGGGCTTTTGTGGTTGCTGTTGTCATTCTTAAGAACGACTGTCTCTCCTTTCAGCTCAGAGATGCATCAGGGAGCAGTGCTGGTGGCTGTCGAGTGGACAGACCCCGGAGGCCATGGGTTCAAGGCCTGGTTTCCCCACATAGTACTAGCAGTGTGACTGGCCCAGCTGTGAGGACCCCTCAAATCTCTTGTAGCACTTAATACCCAACTCTCCCTCATTTTCTTATGTATAAATTGGCCTAAAAGTCTCTGTTAGGCCTACCTCAATAAACAGTAAGTACCTAATCTAAAACAGGTACTAGTCTCATTGCTGGATACATACCACCACCACCACCACTCCACCAAAAAACAAAACTGGAATCCCACCCCAGGAATCATCTAGATAATAGGCATGAAGGGTATGAAGAGACTTGGAAAACCAAAATGTTCACATGAAAAGATAAGAAGCGGCTGTCATGATCTCATTAACTTTCTGGGAAGAGGGCTGTGAAAGCGATTGTGAAAATTCTTGAAAACAGTTTTAAGTAAGCCAGACCTGTCTCTGTAATCGGCCTGCACTCTTTATTTGCTTAGCAAACCGTTTCTTCATAGATAGTGCAAAAGGAAAGACTTCAGACCTGCCTCAGGCAGGATTTATGCTAAATTCAGAGTGAGTGGGGTCTGAATTAATTAGGTCTTTCTGGGGCTTAATGTATAAACCTGGGCTCAGGAAATTTGGCCTTTAAAGCAGGTGCCCTTTCAAACGAGGTGGGTTTCATGTGACTATTTTAACATCAGCTCCATTACCCTTTATGGGCTGCAGGAGTGGTGGGGGCAGGGATCCTGTGCAAGTCTGCTTCCGGGAGCAGGGTGCCACAGGAGCCGTAAAACGGCCCCTTGTCCCTGACAACCTTCTCCCAACTCAGCCCAGGGAGGGAGGAACCGGCCCTCTCCCTTAAGCAGGTCCGTTCACACTTGTCGCTGACTAGAGCTCGCCTCTGGGCTGGCCCCTGTAAGCATGCCCTTCTCTGACCTCTCTTTGTCCTTGGACTTCGGGTCCTAGATTGTGGGTGGCCCCCAAGCTCCTGAGCCTTTAGCGTCATATAATCAGGCACCAGGTCCCAGGAAACACTTATGTCACTCAAGAAACTGTGGTCATTCTCTCTGGCCTCTTGGTAGACCCAGAACCTCCTCCAGCTGCCCTTACCCACCCCCCCCAACCCCTTATATGACCTGTGCAGGCAACATCTCAGCCAAGTGGCTGGTCTTCACATGGCCTAATATGGTGCCCACGAGTCACCTGTACCGAGAAAGCTTTTGGAATGTAGCCAGTCTGCATTGAGTTGTGCTGTGACCATGGAAGACATACTGGGTTTTTGAAGGCTCTGAGGTCAAATATTTCATTCAGAGTGCTTATGCTAATTATACATATAGCGAACACACACTGGATTCGCTAAATGACATTAAAGTGAATGCAACCTTTCTATTTTTTTAATGTGGCTCCTAGACTGGCATTGGGAGCAGGGCCCTGTTTACACCGGTGCAGCTTTCTGTTGGAGAGTGCTGTCCCAGGCCATGGCACAGCAGAAAGGGGCTGGTCTGGGGGGCAGCACCCCCTGCCCCAACGCTAGTCTCCTTTTCTTTATAGTTGTATTTTGTGATGAATATAGATAAGTGGGATTCAGAAACTTGGGGGAACAATTCCGCTTTTCTATGAGGTTTGTTTTTTCTGAGGCCCCTTCACCTGTGTGATAAAGCATCAGACATGTTAACCATCTTCTCATGTACAGGTCATGATGTTCAACCACACCCTTACCATTCCCTGATTATGCCATCCCTCTTAATAGAACTCAGGGTCCCCCAAGCAGTAGGCCTCTCCTCTCCCTCCTGCCCTCGGTGGTCGTGATAGACTCTGGTCTCTCTTGCATACTTGCTCCGGTGTATTTCCCCACATGGCCTTGTAAAATCTCTGCTTTCCTTTGTATCAAATGGGATTAAAAATCCAGGCTGCAGTTGATGGCTGGGATATTGTGATTACAGTTGTGAAAGCAACTAGCATACACTAGCCGACGCAATGTAGAGCTTTTTCCAGTCCTTTTTGAAACAAGTGCCCTGGTGACGTAGTGGATTATGAATGTGTTGGGCTGCTCACTCCAAGGTCAGTGGTTCAAAACTGCCTGCTGCCCCAGGGGAGCAAGAGGAGGTTTCCTGCTCCCATGGGGTTCAAAACCTTGGAAGCCCTCAGGGTCCCTTCTACTGCTGTTTGTAGGACTACTGTGAGTAGGAACCCACTCGGTGGCAGTGAATTTGGGTCTTGGTTATTTTTCAAAATAGATGGTTCCCAGAATCATCTGGGAGCTTTAAAAAAGACCCAAACATATGACTACTATCTGCAATCATTACTACAACTCTACAACAAACCAAAACGAACAAATCCATGACCAGGGATTTATTCTGACTCACAGCAAACCGAAAGGACAGGGTCCGAGATGATAGCTCTCTAAAGGAGAACAAACAAATCCGTGGCTTTGAACTGATGGCCTTGAGGCTGGCAGGCCAAGTCATAACCACGACGCCACCAGGGCTCCTCGCAGATGAGAAAGTTGTGGCTCAAAATGTTATTGTCACTGGCGGGGGCCCCTCAGTTGCTTCCAACTCAGAGCAAGCCAATGAAAATGACCGCGTGCCCAGTCCTCTACCTTTCCCTGACACTGTGTCCCGAGGCATGCCCAATGGAGCCTCCCCATCTCTGCTTCTAGAAACGTTAGTGCAACTTCATGTTGCGCAAATCCCTGCAGGAGTCGGGGTCAAATTGTGCCTCTCGAACTAGGTGTTGGGTTCCTCCACCCCCTCCCCACTCCCTTGGAGCCAGTTCTGTTTGGGAATACAGCTTTCTCTGTCAGACGAATGAGGCCAGATCTCTGTGGCGTGTGTCTTTCATCACCTTTGAGATATAAAAAGGGCAGGACAGGCACAGAACAAAACCGACCCCCTTGCTGTGGAGGACTCAATGTTGCCTCACAGTGACAGTCGGGCACACGGTAGAGCTCCTTTATGGGTGTCTGCGGCAGCAACCCTTTAGGAGAGTGGAAAGTCTCACCTTTCCACCAGTCAGCCACTAGAGGTTTCCAGCCGCCAACCTTGTGGTTCCTGCTTCATGTGCAACCACTGCACCGCTGCCCGGCTCCTGCAGGCACTGAGCCGGTGAGCGCAAAATGATGGAAGGACAGGGTCCAAGCGAAGGCTCTGTTCATGCTTCCTTGGGACTATATGCCGAGAGGCACTGGCTGCTTTTATGGTGCTTAACAACAACAATGATAACAGCTATTATCGCTGGTGCACTTAGCAGTGTGCAAAGCACTTTTTAATACCTCATTTTCTCCTCTCAGCAAACAGCTTTGCAGGGGGCATAGTTATTAGCTGTTTCACAAATGAAGATGCAGCGGCTCAAAAGGGTAAGATGATGACCGCAGATGAGTGACATCGTGATCTCTTTAGACCCCCAGATCCTAAAATGAAACTGGTTCACCTGTGCTTGGTAACAAGCCCCAGCCCACTCCCCAGGAAGTCTCTCCCTGGGCTGTGAGCCCCTGCACACATGGAGCATAGCCCCATTCCTTCCTCCTGCCTGCAGCAGCTGAGAATTTGATTAGAATGGAGCCAGGAGAGCAGGTAACTTCTGCAGGTGTTGCACGTGGGATTAACAAGCAGGGCAGAGCCTCCGTGCCCTGGGTGGCGGTTACACAGTCTGGAGATGTAGCAGAACCACGCCTGTGGCCTGGTGGGTGGCCGCCCAAGGCAGGCATAAGCTAGTCCATCCCACTCGGGTCTCAGTCCTTGGGACAGAGAACGTTCAGCACTGCGTGTGCCCTTCTGCTTTACTCCCAAGCTGGGAGATAAGAAGCCTCTGATCCTCTGTCCATGGAGAAAGCTTGCCCCTCCCCTCCCCCAGTGCTCCAGAGGGGCAGGCAAAGAACCCTCTCCCATCTTGTCCCGGGCCTGGGCCCACTTGCTGCAAAGAAAACCCTGGGACAGGTCAGCTAGGACCAGGGAAGAGCTTCTCCCACCAGGAAGCCTCCATCTCCCTATCTCTGGAGCAGAGCTCCCCAAACTCATTGGCCTACCGCCCCCTTCAAAAATTAGTCAGGGCCACAGCCCTCTACCCCCGACAATGAAAACTTTTTTTGTACTATAGTCCACAATCCAGGCTAAAAGCTGGGTCTCTGCTTCTGTAGCCTCCTTGAACTGTTCCCTCGTGTCCTCCCCGGGGCTGGTAATTGTTCCTGTTAGAAACACTGCTAGAGCAGGGCTAGGGGGCCTTTTCCTGCCAATGGCCTTTGGGCAAGTGTAACAACATCCTCCGGCCATCCAAAATGACCAGGGTAGAGATTAGCCTGCTCCAGTTGGTCAGGCTTTTTTTTTTCTTGCTTTTTTTAGGAACTCCTCCCCTAATGCAATGGCCGGGACTGCTTCTCTTGGGTGAGGCATGTGACGTGAACTGGTCTTAGTGATTTCATAGCCCAGGGTCTGGATGTCCCCCAGCCCTGATCTGCAGGGATGGCATTGACCCTGAATCTTGTTTTAAGAGCCTTTCACTTCGAAATGGGCTGGGGGGTGGGAGTGTGTGTGTGTGTGTGTGTGTGTAAGAGAGGGAGGGAGAGAGAAGATTAGGGAAGTTCCAGACAAAAGGTCCTGCAGCTGGGTACCAGTTTGGTGTCGCCACCACTTCCCCACCCCTCCGTGCCACGATGCAGTCGTGCTATTTTCAGCCCCATCAGGAAGCTCACAAGGCCATTCTGCACAGTCCACCGCTTCCCCATCTGACACCTTAGCCCAGTGGTTCCCGTGAGCCCCTCTCCACCAGCCAGGCTGGCCCTCAGACTAGTTCCTGGAACATTAATACCCCTCGGCCTGCTTGGCTCAGTCCTTTCCGGGATTGCTCAAAGAATAAAATCAGAGATTATTACAGCCACCACGTATTGATCTCCCACGAGAAGTCAGACCCCGTGTCAGGCGCTTCGTTCCTCTGATCTCTCGATTACCACCTTGCCCCGCCTGTTCAGTATACTGCTTGAGAAAGAGGTATACTGTGTTGAGAACAGGCATATCAGTTCTGGTTCTTTAAATTTGCTACTGATAGATTGATCTCCTAAAAAAGAAAAGAAAAGAAAAAACCCCATGGTTTTCATGGAAACATTAGGTTTCATTTATACTGTTTTGCTTTGCAGAAAGACTTTTAGAAACCTCAGTCTGGACCCACAGTGGGCATGGCCTCTGAAGCTGTGTCCCCAACAGTGCAAGCAGGTCCCGGCCCCAGATGTTCTCTGTTTGCCCATCAGAGACTGGACTCCTATTTTAGCTGCCTGCCTCTCTGCCCCGCCAGTCAGCAAAGGAGACCCCGCTTGATAGAGTTGGAGTGGCAGAGGGATCTGGGTCCAGCTAGGGATGGGTGGGCTGTGGAGGGGCCTTCGCAAGCCGGCAGAGCAGGGGCCGGGGAGGCTGGGGATGGGAAGCGGTCCTCCAGCTGGTGGCAGGAGCTGGCTAGCCGGAGGCCTTTTGCACGGCCCAATGCAATGCAGCTCTTGTGTTTACGAGCTTTGTGAGATTTAGATCACGCTGTATTAGCCACAGGTTTTTTGGGGTCACATCAAAGGTTAGAAAGCTGTGGAAAGGGTTTTTTCCCCATGAATCACACGTCCCAAAAATGTTAAGTCTTT
Organism: Nesogale talazaci; assembly: GCA_004026705.1. NCBI lineage: Eukaryota > Metazoa > Chordata > Mammalia > Afrosoricida > Tenrecidae > Nesogale > Nesogale talazaci. The sequence continues at coordinate 28,186 of PVJH01022565.1, forward strand.
GAGAGGAGCCGGCTTGCTTTATAGAGCTGGCAAGAGACCCGGGCAGCAGGGGCTCCTGGGACTTTTGCCTGGAGAAACTGTCTTCCAAGGTTGGACAAAGGAACTCTCCAGAGAGAGAAAGAGAGAAAGAGAGAGAGAGAGGGAGAGAAGGCGCCTGGCAGAAGAACCAGGCAGATGAATTGGTTTGGGGCTTGGGGCAAGGGACAATTGAGTGTCTACCCTGCTGACTAGGGAGGGATGGGCACCTTTCCTTGGTCCCCTCTGGCTGCATTAGACACTTCTCTCTCTGTCGAGGACTCTGGATGCCCATAGGTAAATCGATTGTATCTAACCACGTACTCATCTGCACCCCCTTCCTGGCTACTTCACCATTAACATCTCCCCTCTCTGCCTCAGAGACAGTTGCCATATGTGGAAGGAGTGGACGTTGTCTGTCAGGAAGCTCTTCCAGGGTTGGGGTCTGGTCTGACTGAGCCCAAGCATCAGGAACCTACGAGAGCTGTGATTTCTGTGAAGACGAAGAAAAAAAAGCACTATTCAAATGCATTCACTCCTCTAAGACCCAGACCCATAGTGGATCCACTGCCGCCTGCTTCAGAAAGGCTGCCCTGACACAGTTTTGTTCACTTAGCCCTTTCTTTGTTTCTCAAGCCCAAGTGGTTATGCATGGTGCTGCACCCTGCAAGGTCAGCAGTTCGAAGCCACCAGCGGCTCCACCAAAGAAAGACAGGGCTTTCTACTCCTGTGACGAGTCAGGTCTGGGAACCTCTCAGGGCCAGTTCTGCCCTGCCCTGTAGTGTTGCTTGAGTCGGTATCAACTGGATGGCCTTGAGCTTGTGCATCCCTCCGCCCCCCCAGCACCTTGATGGGACCTGCCCTTGAGCAGCCCACAGATGGAGTGGGCACACCTCCCTCACTCTGTCTCCCTGGCAGAGCCCTCCCACTATGGCCCGACATCCTGGTCGGTACCCACGTCTTCCTTCGTCTCCCCAACTGCCTGCTGGGCTGTAGTGAAACAATTCAACCTTTAGGCCCATAGCCTTGTGGCTTAGAAAGTAGAGAGGGCGCAACTCTATTGACAGACCTGGCTGAGCTCCTGCAGCTATCAATCTCAGAAATGCCTCCTCTTCTCTGCGTCTCACTTTCCCATCTGTGAAATGAGAAGAACAACCAAATTGCCTCTGCTTTGCCCCCCTTCCCCCCCCCCCCCAACAGTAGGACACATTCCTGGTCTTACATCACTTCCACAATCTCCAGCAGGTTCGAATCCATCACTGCGGCCCTTGTGCAGATCCCTCTCACAGAGAGGCCCCCTTGCCCTGACTCCTGTGATGACACCATAAGGGCAGTGGATGATATCCTGCTGGGGTTGAAAGGGTTTTCATTGTCTAATTTTCAGAAGTAGGTCTCCAGGCCTTTCTGCTTTAGTCTCGAAGCTATGCTGAAACCCTTTCAGCTGGGTAGCCCTGCTGGTTCTTCAAATACTCGTGTTGTGGTCTCCAGCAGGACAGCAGCCTGCAAGCCACCATGGCACATCACACTGAGAGACGGGCAAGGGGGGTGGGGTGGTGTGTGTGAGAATAATTCTATCAATGAGTGGACATTCCCTGGGTGGCAGTTGGCACCGGTGTGAGCCTACAGAGTGAGAGCTGATCTCAGATCTGCTCACAAAGCTTGGTCACAGCCATCATCAGCTGTGCTTGACCATGGGGTGTACGGGGAGATCTTTATGTTATCGCCCTGCTGACCGTGAGGAGACGTGCTCTGTGAGAATAAGGGAGTGGCTTGTTCTGGGTTGCACTGCTTAGCAGCAGGGATTCGGCTTCACATCTGGGCGTCCTGACTCTGTTCTCTAGAATCAGTCTTTCCTGTCTTTTTCCTGTCTCCATCAGAGCTTTCCAGCCCTGTTCCCAGACTCCCCTCTCTCCCCACACCCAGCAGGCATCATCCTGGCTCTTCCCACAGCCACGGACGGGGCTGCAGGGAGAGAACTGTGGGGAGGAGCTATGAGTAGAGTCATAGGTGGGAGAGACGTCAAGAACTCAGCCTGTGTGATCCAAAGAGGACAGTAACCAAATCCAAGTATGAAGTGGGGGGAAACATCAGAGCTTAAATTGTGAACACCCAATTTGTAGAAGGCCAAGGAGGACAGTAGGAGCCTAAAATCCATCCGCAGACTGTCGAGGAAGCCCCTGGCAGATCCCCTCTGGCCACAGGAGAGGGGCTCGGACAGCTTCCCTGTCAGACAGAGGCCTTTGTCAGCATGGTGGCGGTGGATGGCACCACCTGGTCAGTGGACCGCCCTGTTGACCCAACCTGAATGTGCTCTAGGCTCAAGCACTTCTTGCTCGTTCCACAACAGAAACGTCTTCTCTTTTTGTAATATTGCTACTGGTCTCTTCTTATTGTTTATTTTAATCATATCTGCATATTGTTTCGTAATTATTTTCTTCCTTTAAAAATCATTTTATTGGTGGCTCATACGACTCTTTTTTTCTTTTTTTCTGCATCACTGCCCTGGTGGTAATAATAGGAAGGCCAACCTTGCTCCTGGAGAGCTGCTGCTGGATTTGAACCATCAACCCTGTGGGCTGCAGTCCCGCACACAACCACTGCACCACCAGGGCTCAGTCATATGCAATTTTTAAAAGTCAAATTAACTATGGAAGTATATGATATGTGAATTTTATATCCCTAAAACTCTTTGCTTTCTAAAGAACTCCCTTAGAGACACCCCCTTCCCCCCAACATACTCCCCCTGGAGCCTGGGGATTGGGCGCTGCTGGTTAGGTCAGTGGCCCAGGCCCCCATTAGGCCCTGGTCAGGTCAGGGCTCCCAGGAGCTCTGGGCCAGTTGGCTGCTGCTCCCCCGCTCCGGCCCCAGGCAGCCATGGTCGGCGCCCTCCGGGCCACGCTGCAAAACTCCTCGCCTCTCCTCCGCAGTTTATTCTTTCCAGATATTTAGTCGCTGCTTTCTATTTGGATCATTTTTCTGTGTTATGGTATTTCGGTTGTTTTTCCAGTCCCTCTGACTCCCTCCAGGCCGCCACCCCCCAACACACATGTGTGCACACGCACACACACACACACACACACACACACACACACACAGCCTTTCCCTTGTGGCAGGATTCCTAAGAAGAATCGTTTCTGGAGAGAGCTACAAGGACATCTGCTCCCTGACTGCAGCGTGCCAGGAGGGCCCTGTCAGGGGGCTCCGGGAACCAGGACCCGCTGGGCAGTGGAGGCTGCGGCAGGTTCAAAGCCCCTGGCACAGAGAGCCTGCAGCAGGCACTTTCTGCCGCAGGCAGGGCTAAGCTGGGGCCAGGGGTGCCCCTAGATCCTGGAGCCCCAGCTGGCTAAGCCCTTGTCCTGGCTGACTGTGGCTGCCAGCGCACTCGGCTCTGGTCTGGGTATGCCAGACTTGGGGGGAGAGAAGCCAGGAGCCTTCTCGAATGCCCTGCCTTCTCGCTGCTTTTACGTGAGCGGGTCAGAAGGGGTGGAGGGGGGTTTGGTCTCCGTGTGGGCAGACACTTGTGTGCATTAGAGAGGGGTAGCCAGGCACTGACTCAGAAGCCAGGAGGCCTGTGTCCAGTGTCCCCACCGTTTGGCTGGCTGAACTTGGGCAAAGGCCTGTGAAACAGGGGCAATAGCCGGGTCTCCCCTGCAGGGCTGTTGTGAGGGCCACATGCGTGAGGGCGTGAAAGCACTTCCTGGCACGTGGGACGTGTTCCATCAAAGTGTTCCCTCTCGGGACCTATGGCCGGACGTGCGTCTTGGACACTAGCGTGCAGCAGTGCCCAGAGGCCTGATCAAAGGCAGGTTGTCGGGTCTCACTTGCAGAAGTTCTCATCCTGAAGGTTGTTCAGCGGGCTGGGGAGTTCACCTTTCGTCCAGAGGCTGTGGTGGCCCTGTGTACAGGTATCGGAGTACAGGAGCCCTGGCATGGGCAGAGACTTAGGAGGGGGAGGCCGGGATTATAGTGCATCCATCAGAACTGCTTAACATCATTGCTGTGGACCGACCGGGTGTGGAGCTGAGTGTGGTGCAGCTGAGAGATGGGGCAGGAGCACCCCTCCCCCAACCCCAGAGGGCACTCGGGGCTCTGGGAAGAGATTGAGACGGTGGGCATCTCTGCAGGGATTGGCACCGCCCTCTCGAGTGTTCTCAACCTTCCTCAGTTCCTCATGTTATGGAGACTCCCCCCATCATCACATTATTTTTTTTGTTTGTTTGGTTTTGGTTTTGGGGCATCACTGCTCTCCGGCGGTGGGAGTAGGAGGCCCAGCCCCACTGCTGGAACTGAACCTCCGTCCCAGTGGGCCGCAGTCCCGCGCACAACCACTATGCCACCGGGGCTCAGCCCTCACACATTATTTTTGTTGCTACTTCCTCACTGTCATTTCACTGCTGTTATGAAGCAGGCGACTCCTGTGAAAGGGTCCTCGCTCCCCCAAAGGGGTCGCAACCCACAGGTTGAGAACAACTGTTCTGGGCTGGTTGAGGCACCCAGGGCACAGCAGATGGCAAGAAGGGTCTCACACGACAGTTAGCTCAAGTTCAGGGGCTCTGTCTGGAGAGCAGAGGAGGAAGTAGGGTCTCGGAGGGGGAGGGGGCAGGAGTGGGTGGAGAGAAGCTTCTGCCTGGGCAGCCGTGCCAACCCCCCCTCCCTCAGCTGGCCCTCCAGGCTGCTGGCAGAGAGTGGGGGCCGCGTCTGGGCCCAGGCCCCAGGCTTCGCAAACTCACCAGCCCGGCTGTTGGAGTCTCTCGGTGTGCTGTCCTTCACGTTCTTTCTCTCTGAAGAGACTTCTGGAAAACTCTAACTTCGTTTGGACACAGCCGCACAAAGAAGGAAGGTGCCCAGCTGGCCCAGGGTCTTAAGCACAGGACTGTTCCCTGGCAGGCTGGTGGGTCAAAGCCACCATCAGGAGGAAGAGAAGACTGCCCCGCCCCCCGGAGGCTCTAAGGAGCAGTTCTGCTCTGCCCTGTCCGGTCGCCGCTGGCTGTGGCGCAGGCTCTTTTCCCTTCAAAGGGGGACCACAATCTCCTTTGCAGTTGTCTTGAGACAATGATGACAGATGACGAAGAGGCAGAATCACTTGCAAAGCCCAAGCGCAAGGCCTAGTGTGGAGGAGTTAGCTATCGACTTGCTCCTCTGGATCCTCTGTGGCAGGGGTCCTCAAACTCCGGCCGGCCACATGCGGCCCGCCAAGGACACTTATCTGCTCTGCCAGGTGTTTTTGCTGCCACTGCTGTCTTGCTTAGCAGCCGATTCAGCCTGGGCACACAGTGAATTTGTTCATAGTTTTGTGGGGTTTTTTAAACTGTAGAGTGGCCTGAGGGACAGTGAACTGACCCCCTGTTTAGAAAGTTTGAGGACCCCTACTCTGAGGGCTTGGAGGTGATCTCTCTAGGAAGGGGGATGCCATCCAAGGATTGGTGACATGTCTGAGGGAAGGGGATCCTCCCCAGTGGAAGCCTCCATCCTGTGGACTTGGGGAGAAATCCCAGGTCTGATGAATGGTGGTGCTTCAAAAGTTGCCCTTCTCAGCACAGAGAGAGAGAGGCTGAGAAACCCATGGTCCTGCTTGTGGGACATTTAAGCCTTGGCAAGGTTGGCTTTGGGTCCCGTGCTGCAGTATGACCAAGGTCCTCTCATCTGGTCATCGGCAGTCACGGAGGACACACACTTGTTGACACCCACTTCCACCTTGAAACCTCTTTCCCGGTGCAGGGCGCCCTGGCTAGGTTGCTGTCTTCTGAGGCCCCACTATTCCCCAGAGCCCTGTTAGAACTGTATCCAGAAGATTCACTTGCTGTGAGAAAGAGATGTGATGTAGAGGTACAGCTGCTCGAGAGGCGGACACCACACTCTCTCCCAAGGCCTCTTCCTATGAGGCGGAGGTCAGGTTACCACTTCGGACACTAACTGTCCCTCCCAAGCCGCTCTCTACTTCTGAACTGCGTTCAATAATTCTCCGTAATGGTCACACAGAACTCACAGACCATCAACTGTGGGGTTTATTAAGAGAGTTTATGAGGTTCCAACTGCTTAGGATTCAGCTATTCCAGCAGGACAGTCTCTGCTCAGCTGTGTCTGAAGGCAGACCTCTCTCTGATCTTTGACCTCTCTTAGCCCCATGACCTATTGGCCTCTGGCCTCTTGTCCTGCTCAAACAATTTGCAAAGCTCTTTGGGATTGCCAATAAATACCTAAAAGGCACATCACTCTGCCATTAGCCTCAGTCCCAAATTGCTCAGCTCTAGCACCCAGCTCCTCCAGTTAAGTGCCGGGAGGCACCCTACTCCACAAGCCAGCTCCTGCCCAAAGACACCCAGCTTCACGTGCCCTGGGGGCTGGAAGCCCACGACATGTGTTATCCCTGGCTCCTACGTCTTTGCTTTCTCCAACAGTTTTATTGGCACATCGTTCACATGTTCCTAGTTCTGGCTTCCGCTCCTCTGGTGTCAGAGCTGTCACCTGGATCCAGAAGGCTCCGTGTGCAGGAATCCAAAGGGTGCTCTCCACCCCTGCTTTTATCTCATGACAGCCGTGAGAAACTCCCTTTCTGCTTCTGAAAGAGTCCATTTTTCACCCAGCAGGGTGGCCAGCACCATCACCCCTGTTAACAACCCTTGAATCCAATCAGTGTCTTGCCCCCAGTCACCAGGAAAAGGCCATTTGGTGAAACTTAACTGGTGGCATAGTGGGTCATGAGTTGGTCTGTCAGTCATTCGAAACCACCATCCCCTCCAAGGGAGACAGAAGCGGCTATCTGCAGTCTCAGAAAGACAAAGGGATGGTTCTAGCCTGTCCTGTAGGGTCGAGATGGGTCGGCATTGGCTTGGTAGCAAGGAGGTAACAGAGATGGGCCTAAAAGAGGAGCCCTGGTGGCAGAGTGGTTACAATTGGGCTCCTAACTGCAAGGTCAGCGGTTTGAAACCCCTATCCCTTCCATGGGAGAGAGCTGGAGCTTTCTGTTCCCATAAAGAGTCTCGTCAATTGGTCTCCCCTATCCTATAGGGTTCTACAGGGTCACTATTGAGGTGAAATTGACTCACTGGCAGTGCATTTGGCTTTTTATGCCCAGAAGAGCCACAGAGGCTCTCTAAGGGGGAAGCAGAGAGCAGGGCCAAGTCCCTACGCTTCTCCCTCTGAACTCTCTCTCAAGGAGAGCTCATGGAGTCGACTAGCTTTGACTCCTCCTCCACTTTCCATCTCAGTGGTCCTCCTCGGCTCCACCCCTCAGAGTCCACCATGTGCCCACAGGACACGTGGGAAGCCATATCCATCTTCTTGTCCCCTAGCCAACGGCCCCTGGGGACCCCACTCTTCTCACGAAAGTCCCAGAGTCCTCATCACTCCAGCTCGCCATGGTGGAATTATCCTTCACACCTCCCTCTTTCCCTTCCCACCACCAATCGGCTATCAAATCCTTTCAAATGATTTCCTACTTCAGACTTTCCCAGCCCCTGTTCCTGCCGCGGCCACTGGTCAGGCTGGACTCCCACGAAATCTTCTTCTTGCCCTCCAGGCCCCCAGCCTCCCTGCTCCCCCAAGCAAATTCTTCTTCACGAAGCCCTGCGCCAGCACCCTCTCCTCCCCAGACTCCCCGCCCCAAGCGGGCCCCGTTGTTGTTCCAGGCTATGCTGTGCCTGAAATGCATCTTCCCACTGCAGCCTCTTGCCTAAATCCTAGCCATCTTGGTGTAGTGGTTGCTCACTGGGCTGCTAACCACAAGGTCGGCAATTCTAAACCACCAGCCACGCCACAGGAGGAAGAGGGACTCTCTACTCCCGTAACCAGGCGCAGTCTTGGGAGCCCACAGGGGTAGTAACACCCTGTCCTAGAGGCTTGCCATGAGACGGAATCCACTCAGTGACAGTGAGTTTGGTTTTTTGTTTTTTTTTTTATAACATTACTGGGAGGCTTTTGAAAACACAATAAGGAGAAAGTGGGGAAAGTGGGCGGGGGGGGCGGGGGTGGCGGCAGCAGCAGCAGGGAGCTACAGCGGCTGGCAAATTTGCTAGCAGTCGAGAACTTAATTCACCCTTGGGGCCGACCTTGGATTGTTTGGGGGAAGTAAACACAAACTTGGAGCTGCACAGTCCCTGTCAGCCTAAATGCAGATGTTAACTGTTGTGGTTCAGCAGTGTAAATAGCCATGCCTTGGGAGACAGGGGCTGCCTTTTCCTTTCTTTTACTTCCTTAAGGTTTGGGGAGAATTGTGGTGGATTAGAGCCTGGACCAGTCCCTGGAGGTGGCTATTTTCAGCTACATCTGGAGAGTCGGCGGCGGC
>PVJH01022566.1:0-36416 GCA_004026705.1 Nesogale talazaci
CAGCATCACCGCGACACACAAGCCATCACAGTGTGACAAGCTGACGGATAAGCGGCGGCACCACCAGAGAAGCAGGTTTACGTGAAGAAGAGCGTGACGTTGGGGCTGGAGGACTCACACCCTGTGAAGTGCAGGTGGCTCAGCCCTGCTGGCTAACAGGGAGGAGAACTTGAGCCCTCGCAGATGAAGATGCATCCCGCGGGAAGGCAGCCTTCCGTTTGGATGACAGTTCAATGTCAGCAAGCTCCAGATCCTCACACCTGGCCCGACAGGTGCCATCGCGTTAGAGAGGAAAAAGGTTGAAGGTGTCCGGGATTTTTTTCTCCCTTGGCTCCACAATCAATATTCATGGAAGCAGCTGCCAAGAGATCAAAAGACGAATTACACTAACTAAATCTGCTGTATTAGGCCTCTTTAAAGGATTGAAGAGCCAGGATGTTCATCTGAGGACTAAGGTGTGCCTGACCCCAACCATGTGTTCTCCATCCCCTCACATGCGTGTGACAGTTGGACGCTGGATCGGGGAGACCAAAGAATGGATGCATTGGAATGGTGGTGCCGGAGAACACTGGAAGTACCACCGACTGCTCGAAGGATAGCTCGATCTGTTTTGGAAGCAGTCCTGTCATAAGCTCTCCTTACAGGCAAGGCTAGCGAGACTTTGTCTGACATACTCGGAACACGCCATCAGGAGAGACGTGTTGTCCTGGGGAAGGACTTCGTGCCTGGTGAAATGGAGGGGCAGTGTGAGAGAGAGGACGGCCCTCGAGGAGGAGGTGGACAGACACTGTGACCGCAACAATGGGGGCAGCCTAGGAACAGTGGTGAGAAAACAGCACAGGACTGTGCGATGCGTGGTTCTGCTGTGTCCACTGTGGGTCCGAGCCGACTCCATGACACTTAACAACTCCCTCTATCCATCCATCCATTCATCCATCCATTCACCGGTCCACCATCCATCCACCCGGATTCCACCCACCCGTGCATCATTTCATGCATGCACCCATGCACCATTGCATTATTCATCCAACCAGTCATCCATCCATCTATCCATTGCTCCATTCATCTAAGCAACAACGCAACAAATATTAACTTAGGGCCTTCTCTGAGTCAGAACTGTGGGGCATGGGGCAAAGGAGGGCATGGGGCAAGCAAGTTGACCGGGGCCTGGTATAGAAGGTGACAATAAACAGGCGCACGAGTCATGACAACTATAACCTCTGTTCTTGGAGGGAGGGCATCACTACCCTCTGGAGGGAGTAGGAGGCCCAGCCTTGCTCCTGGAGAGTTGCTGCTGGATTTGAACCGCCAACCCAGTGGACCTCAGTCCCACACACAACCACTATGCCACCGGGGCTCCACCCTCAACTATAAACTCTTTTATTTTTTTCTGGTGGCATCACTGCCCTGGTGGGAGTAGGAAGTCCAGCCTTGCTCCTGGAGAGCTCCTGCTGGATTTGAACTGCCAACCCTGTGGGCTGCAGTCCCGCACACAACCACTAGGCCACAGAGCTCAGCCCTCAACTATAAACTCTTAATTGGTGCTGTGGACCAACGGAACTGGATTGATGTGAACACATATGAACGGATTTAGCTGAGGGGTGCGTGAAAGGCCTTCTGGGAAGAGAGTTGGGGAGTCCTGACGTGCAGTGGGAGCGGGGTGACTGCTAGGGCTCTCCCCTTACTTTCCCATAGAGTTCTCAAGTCTGTGGAGGAATCAGATGCATTCTGGGTAGTTGAGTCCCACACCCCAACTCCTCAGAAGGGGGTTCATTGCCATTCAGGACACGGCACTGCTGGCCAAGGTCATCATTTAAAGAGCAGGCATGGGAACTCGGTGGAACCAATCGGACAGCGCCAAAAATTTCTGGGCCCTCGATGTCTCCCTTACTCTGGACCATGCAGAACGTGAGTGTTGGGGCGGGGTGGGGCGCTGGGCTTTTTGCTGTCATGAGAAAAGCCATTCCAAGGTGAAGTTGACCATGGAGAGTGGGGTGTGGAGCAAGAGATGCAGAGGGCGGGGTGCTGATCAAGTCACGCCGGAGCTTGTCCTGCTTATACGGTTGTCAGGCCAGTGAAGTTCTCTATGGCTTAGCCCCGTGTGAACCGCATGGCTTTCTTCTTTGTCACCAAGGACCGACTGATGGATACAACATGCCCATCGTGCAGAGAGAAGGAGGAAGGGAAGGTGACAGAGAGAGGGAGAGGCGCTGGGGAGTGGCACAGATGTGGGGACTGGCCTGGGTGACAGGGGCTTGCACCAGCAGGCTCACGCCCTGGCCCACCCCTGGCTGAGGAGGAGAGCGGTGATTTGCACGGGGGAAATGGTAATCGGGGTGAGGAGGGGGTGGCAGAGAGGTTTGTCCGGTGTCTGCACCATGGGCAGTGCGGCTCTCCAGTGGAGGAGCCCAGCACCCCATGGAGCCCACAGGGTCCCGTCTCCCAGCCAGCACGTGGTGCCATGGCCAGGTTCCACAGGCGCGGTGTCAGGCCCCCACTGGAGCACAGAGGGGTGGCTGCCTGAACTTACGGGCTTGGGCTTGGCCAGGACAGGCACTGGCTCGGGCACCGGGATGGCGCGGGGCCTGGGGACGGTCAGCTTGAACTCCTTGGGCTCCGTGACCTTGGCCTTGGTCTTCACCACGGGCTGCCCATCGTCAGCCAAGATCCTCTCCAGCTCGGTGATCAGCTCCTGGACCTCCGGCTGCCATCTGGGAGCCCAGAGTGATAGAGGTTGCCCAGCATGGCTGCCTGCGCCGGTGGGCAGGACCCTGGGCTTCTGGGTCCTGGCAGGGACCCAGCGCTTGGGGTTTGCCTCAGGGGGAGCCCGTTGTTAGCTGAGGTCCTAGCTCCAGGGGTCCCCTATGGAGCACACCCTCAGGGTGGGGGTAGCAGGCCCGAGGTGGGAGTCATTGAGTCTATGTCTGTCCAGTGCTTGGTGCTCAGTCACCGCCTTGGCAGGGGGGAAAGGCAGCCCCCCCACTTTACTACTGGGCACCTCCACTTTGCAGGCATGGGGTTAACCCTCCCCCCTCCCCCGACATATCAGCCGACCCCTTTTTCTGATGAGGCGTTAAGACACTGTTATTCCTTGCCTTGCTGGGGAGTATAGGTCTGTGGGGGTGGGGGAGGTGAGGGGGGGGGCTCTGAGAAGGAGCAGCTGTGGGGAGGGAGCTAATTTGGGCAGAGCAGATGGCCTGGGGGAGGGAGCCGGATGGCAGGAGAGGAAGTCTCAGGGCAAGGCACTAGGCTGTTGGAGGGGCCGGGTGTTTCCAGCTTTCTGTGTTCACACCGGCCCTGCCAGCTGTCTGTTGCTGGCCTGGACAGTCTCCTTCCTCACCCTGCCCCCCCTCACCCCCCGAACTATGGCTACCAAGGAGGAAGGGCTTGTATGGCCACAGGGGAGGCTGGGATTGGTGACCCTAGTTTAAAGTGACGAGACGTCCCACTTTTTTACAATTTGACGACGTCCCGCGGCGTTTTAAAATGAAAACATATTACAATGCTATTTTTGCGTTCTATGAAAATTTTCGTTGCTCCATATAGGCCAAATTTTTAATCAAGAAACCCCCACCTCCACCCCCGATCCATGGTGTCCCGCTTAAAATCTGGTCACTTTCCCTAGCTCCAGGGGCTGGTGGGCTGGGAGGGAGGGCAAGCTGAGTCTGTCACTGGCAGCTATGGAGGCATCCCGGGGCTGCAAGGGTCTGGCTGGGCTGAACTGAGGCCTCCCCCCTCCCAGAAAAAAGGCAGATCTGGGCTGAGGCCCGGTGGCGTCGTGGTTGTGCGCGGGACTGTGGCCCACTGGGATGGAGGTTCAATTCCAGCAGTGGGGCTGGGCCTCCTACTCCCACCACCGGAGAGCAGTGATGCCAAAAAAATAAAAAGGCAGATGTGTGGACCACGTTCCCCCCCCGCCCCCCGGCCCCCAGGTTTCAGGCAGACAGGGAGGTGAGGCTGCTCTGGAGGGAGGTCGTCAATGACCCCTCCCTGCCCTGGCCCTGCCGGGAGCAGAGCCCTAATTACGTCCAGGCACAGTGTCTCTAGCAGCCTCTTGGGGGCCAAGGGAGGGACCCGGGCAACTGCACGGAGTCGGAACGGGTGTGTGTGTGGGGGTCCCAGGGCAGCTCTGGGGTGAAGGCCTGGTGTCTTCTGGTTAGCGGAGGTGGCTCGCTGTGGTCAGGAGTCCAGCTGCCATTGCCTTGTCCCCACCCCACTACTCCCCACCTCCATCTTCAGGAAGTCCGGGGTGGGGGGGGGGGTGGTGGAAGTGCAGAGGGCCCATCTCCTCTTTTATTTATTTTTTTTTGTTGGGCATCACTGCTCTCCGGTGGTGGGAGTAGAAGGCCCAGCCTCACTGCTGGAATTGAACCTCCGTCCCAGTGGGCCGCAGTCCCGCGCACAACCACTACGCCACCCGGGGCTCAGCCTCCATCTCCTCTTTGTACCTGTGAGCTGGCAGCTCCTCAGATGGCCACCCAGTGAAGAGGATATGGGGGTGGGGTGGGGACTTGAGGCTGCTTTGAGCCCCCAGTCCCTCACCCCAAACAAGCAACACCTCCCCAAACTCACAGAGTTGATTCTGGCACACAGTGGCCCCACAGGACCAGGGAGAACTGTCCCTTGAGTTTCTGAGGCTACGGGAGGGACAGCGCTCTCTCTCTCCCACGGAGAGAGGTCTGGGGGCGGTTTGAACGGCTGACCTGCCAGTTAGTAGCCCCCGCTTCACCCATGATGCCACCAGCCCGCCTTGCTGCCCATCTGGACATGGCACAGGGCACCCACCGCTGGCCTCTCAGCGGAGCCCCGCAGGGCAGCAGATTGGCCCTGAAAGGCTGACTGCAGGGTGAGCAGGTGAAAAGCACCAGAGGCCTCCTGCTCCCGGCAGGAGCTTCAGCTCCAGAGACCCCTGGGGGCAGGCCCCCCACCTGAGAGGGCCCCGGGGGTCAGAATCCAATCAGCGGTGGTGAGTTCGGTTCTGAGGGTTCAGGGGCCTTACGGAGCCACCAGCCCTGGGAGCACCTGGTTTCCTGCCACCTTCCTGCCTGCCTTTGCGGGCCGCCCTGCCCTGCAGACCCACCTACCTCATCAGGGGACTGATCCAGTTCTTCTGGACGTGGGTGGTCTCATAGATCAGACTCCACTCGTCCTTGATCCAGGTGCACAGGTACAGGGGGTTGAGGAAGAACCGGAGGAACTGTGGGGAACGTGGGGGGCGGGGGGGGGCATGAGGCCTGAGGGAACCAGGAACTGCGCAGGGGCTGGGCTGTCTCCGGCACAGACCTCAGCTTCAGGGAACGGAGTCAGGGTGGTGGGGAGACTGTCTGGGCCCCTGGTCACCCTACAGGGTGTTTGGGAGGCTGGTGGGCCACATTGCAGAGAGGAAGTGGCCTTCTGAGGCAGGCTTGCTCAGCCAGGTCCTCTCCCCCCAAAGGAGTGCAAAGCCCCCACCACTTTGCCCCCTCCCCCCAGTTGTGTCCCTTCTCAGTTTCAGGTGCCTGTGCTTTAGCTGCGCTAAGCTACCTCCTCCTCCCTGAGGCCGCACCTTCCCCCTTTCCTCCTATGCACTAGGCTCCACCCACCCAGGTGCCCTTGGAGCGAGGGGAGGGGTGGTGGGGCAGCCCCCACAGGAGACCAGTGCTGGAGGGCAGGCAAGTGGGCAGGATCCTTCAGCAGGTGGAGGCGCGAGGCCTGGGGCCCTGCGAGACCACTCAGTTCCCTCTGGGGGGTCTCCCCGGGTCAGGCACCCCAGAATGACAGGCAACTGCCCGCCCCCCGCCCCCGTGATAGTGGTGGTGGGGGCAGACCAGCTGGGACCACCGTCTTTCTGCAGAGTGACTGCTAGCTGGGTAACTCTGGGCACAGTGCTGGCTGAGGGTAGCCAGTCAGTCATTGAAAGTTTGCTCCCGTCCTCATACAAGGCTGGCCGCCTCCCCAGAGCCCTGAAGGGCATGGGTGCCAGTGAGCGTTTCAGGACGGCACCTTCAGAGCACTGAGCACACACAGGTCCTCCTGACTGCGGCTTTCTCCCAGGTGAGGGGCCTCCAGGGTGAAGCCCTTCCTGGGTCAGGGTCTTTGCAGGCCTGGGTCCTCCTGAGGGAGGCTTCTTCAGGGTACGGCTTCTCCAGGGCCTGGCAGCTGTCATGACTGAGAGCCCCTTCGTTCCACCCCTGGCATGCTGTCATGCTGGGAACTCCCTGTGCATCACTTCCCTACTGTGTCTGCTCCGTCCCAAGGGGCCTGTAGCCCAGCTCCACGCAGCTATGAGTGGGAAGGCACAGGTGTGGCCTGGGCAGGGCAGGTGGGCCACTGTGGGGGCCTCTCCTTGGCAGCCTGCCCACAGACTCTGGGCTGGCATTGGCTTGTAAATCCAGAGGACCAGGCACAGCTGAGCCCAGACTCTGCTGATGGCCAGGCAAGGACTCTCTGCCCTGGCTTATGCCTCACCACCAGTGGGGTACTGCCCCAGGCAGTGCTAAGGACCTGGCATCACCGATCCTAGGAGAACAGCCCAGGGCTGTAAGGGCCAGTGAGACCACTGGGGCAGAGGGGAACAGCAAGGGGCAGTGAGGGGCGGAGAAGGCAGCAGACAGAGGGCAGAGAGGTCAGAGGTCAGGAGCCTGGCTTATTAGGGGGCAGTGAGGTATAGTCAGGGGCAGCCGAGTGCAGAGAGTGGCAGCAAGGGCAGAGGGGCAGGAAGGGCAGAGAGGGGCACCAAGGGTCAGCAGTGGGTAGTGAGGGCAGGATCCCTGAGCCTTTTACACACAGATGACTACACAGAGGCTAAAGGTCACGGTGGAGGGGTGGAGCTTGGCCATCGGGGTATAGACCCACTTCAGTCCCACCCCAGTGGGTGCCCCCCCTGCAGCCCTGAAGGGGGAGGACGGCGGGCTGCTGACCTTACACATCTTGTCCAGGGGTTGGGACTTGATGATCTTGCAGAAGAGTTGGAAGCCGAGCTCCTCCAGCTGGAAGGTGGCCAGGTAGCATATCACTGAGGATATGGGGACAGCGTGAGCATGGGCCAGCACCCCACAGAGAGCCTCAGGGCCATCCGGATTCTGGCACGGTGTCATGGCCCCAGTATGTGTGGTGCCTGAGCAAAGCCACCAGCTTCCACCCAGGTGACCAGGACAGCCCCTTGCGAGGGCCTTGGTCTGAGACTCAGTGAACACTGTGGGTAGTCCAGGTCCCCTGGGGATGAGTTTGGGGACACAGGGCTCTTATGTTTGCCCCCCCAGGGAGCATCTTACGATGCCCCCCCAGGGAGACTGGGGATTGAATGTTCCTGGGTTTGGCGAGGACCCTTGGGGCCACGCCCATTCTGTGCCAGCTGGGGTGAGCTCCACGGATGCTGATGGGGCAGTGGCATCCTAGCCCTCGGTGGGAATGGATCCTTCAGGAAGTCGCATGAAGACCCTAACTCATCTCAGTCCCCACCCTCTGAAGGGTCCAAATTGTGTCTACAAGCCTGCCCACAGGCTTAGCCTGTGAAGGGATGGTCACTTTGCCCAAGCTGGCCTCTTCTGGGGCATTTCCCCTCAACCCTGTCTGTGGGCCCCTGGTTCTGTCTGCTTTGAGGCTGGCTGCACACACCCCACAGACTCTGTGGGGCTGGAGCGCAATCCCCGGCCCACCCACTCAGGGGGACAGTCCTGAGGGGCAGGTGAGGTGAGGGCTGTGGAAGCTCCCAGGGAGCAGAAGCCAGGTGGCCAGGACTGACCCTCGAAGAGATGGTAGTCCACCCACAGGCAGAACCGCCCGTCCCGCACGTAGAAGGCGTCCACCACGATCTTCAGCAACTTCCGGTACTCCAGGCACCCGGTCAGGACCTCCCGGATGAATGCCTGCTGCGGGGGACTCAGCGCCTGCGAGGGGGCAGGCAGAGAAGGCCACGCATGGGACGCTGCCAAGTGGGCCGGGAGGGAGGTGGCAGGTGGCAGTAGCCCCGAGGTCATGAACCCAGGAGCCCCCTAGCCCTCAGAAGCCCTTGCATGTGTGCACTAAGGTGGATGTAGAGACACAGACAGGCAAACGGGGGCCGGGTGAGGAGAGCCAGCCTGCCAGCCAAAGGCTGCAAGGTGACAGCGGGCAGGGAGAGGGAGCCGTGGGGCTGGTGGGCAGGTGGGCAGGGGAGCGGGTAGGGTGGTGGGTTTATGCCCTGCCCAGGTGGTACCCGTGACCTTTTCAGACCGGGAACTGGGTTCTGGAAGAGAAGGCAGGAGGAGGATGCTGAGACAGCAGGGAGAGAGGAGAGCGGCTGGTGGGGACAGATGCTGTCAGCCTTCCCAGAAAGTGACTGGGGAGCCAGGCGTCAGGAACCTTGCCTTTTCCCGACTCTTTAATCCTGTGATGACACTTCTGGGAATCAAAGGGAATTGCCCAGGAGGGAGGTCACAGTCAAGCATAAGTAGGCATCTCTCTCTCTCTCTCTCTCTCTCTCTCTCTCTCACACACACACAGTTGTCCAACAGAAAGGCGGGGTCATTGTGTCGAATAGGTGGAGCTCCAAGCTGGCTCAAATGGCTAGGTGCTTGGCTGCAGCTGGTTCAGATCCACCAGAGGCCCCTGGGACCCTCAGCCACCGCGGAAAGGTCAAGCCCCTTCAGAGCAGTGGTACCCACCCTCCCTAATGCTGTGACACTTTAGGACAGTTCCTCATGTGGTGGGGAAACCCACCCCCCCACCCGTAAAACTTATTTTCCTTGCTATGTCATCGCTGTCATTTTGCTACTGCTATGAATTGGACGACATCTGTGAAAGGGATGGTTGGCACCTCCTCCCCCCCCCAAAAAAGGGGGTCTCGACCCACAGTACTCTACTGCTTTAGAGTACAGGGTTCTGCACACAGGAATTTGGACTGAGGCCAGCGGCTGTGACTCCTCAGGGAGCAATGTCCTGCAGCCAGTAAGTGACACTTCCGACACTTCCAGAAAACTCACAGGGAGACTAGACAAGCAAGGCCGTAGTTGATACAATGTACCGAGGAGACCCAGCCAGGATCCCTGCTCTGGGAGGCCAGAAACAGCATTAGCAGGGTGGGATTCTGTTTAATTTCTCTTTGTGAAGTGGGGGTTCTGTCTAGGGGCAGTCCCTGGGTCTGGTGACAGCCGAGTCCAGGCCTGTTCTGAGTGGACCCACCCGGGGAGGGCCTTCCCTTGGCTCTGCCGAGGAGCCTGACTGTGTCCTCTGGAGCTGGTCCCCCTACTCGTCTCCCTCCCAGGCTGCCCCGTGCCCCGGCTGCAGCCCCTGCAGAAGCCCCCCAGCCCAGCTTCTCCCACCTTGGATTCTCTGTTTTGTCTAAGAAGCCTGGGGCCCTGCGGTGGCTGCTGCTGCAGGGCACCCAGGCCAGTGACCAGCCAGCTGGGGTGCTGCCCACAGCCACCCCCACCTCCCTTCTTCACTCCGCTCACACCTGGCAGCCTTGAAGCGGGCCGTGGCAGCTCCACCGCCTGCTCCCCGCCGGGTCCGGGAACTGTCCACACATAGTTTGAACCAGGCTAAGGCTCTGCGCCTACAGAGGCGGGCTCCAATGTCACCAGTCCCTGGCGTGTGAGTCTCAGGGGAGGGGTCTTGGAGGGCCCAGGGCCCAGCGGGAAGCGGGCAGGTGCCAGTAAATGACAGGCAGCAGCTTGGGCCAGTGGCCAGGTCTCACCGCTGGGGAAAGGAGGTGGAGCACTGTGCTTGTGGGAAGCTTCGGGGGACACGCAGAGCCCTGCACGGTCCACGGAGAGGGTACTGAGGTCTGGGGAAGAGACACAACTGGTCACAGGACCCGCCTTCCTCTTCCTCCTGCCCCCCAACTTGACCCAGACCAGGCGCCGCTGCCTTGGGTGCTCCCTGCATAAAAGGGCCCCATCTCAGGCAGGGGTGGGAGCAGACTTTCATTCTGCCCCAGTCACTGGGGTCAGAGCGGGCTTCCGGGTCAGGGCTCTGATCGGGATTGTGTCCCGGGAGAGGCGAGAGTGGATCCCAGACTTCCAGGCGGTCCTATAAACAGGCTGGGGCAGTCTGAGATACCTGGAGATGCCCTGGTCCAGCTCTTTATTGCAGGCTGTGGCTCACTCTGGGGGTGGGGGTGGGGTATGACCACATGGCCTGCCGGTGCCAGCACCCTCCCCTCTGGAGGCCCCCCACCGCTGACCCCGCCCGGGGGGTGACCCTGGTGGCCTGTCCATGTCGAGCTCCTGATAGGGAGGCTGTGGAGCAAGGCAAGTAACCGAATGCCTGGCTGAGAGCTGGGACCTTGCTCGTTGTCCTAGGAGCAGCTGGGCCTCCGATGAGGCTGTCCTGTGACCCCCCTGGTCACGTGTGGGGAGCCCCTAGGAAGGGGCGGCATCTTCTCTAGTCTCGGCACCTGCCATTGTCCCTCACCCCCTACCTTGCCTTCCTGCTCGGTCCTCGCTGACCCCGAGCCCCCAGCTGGAGGCCTGACTGCTTCCCAAGGCTGCGGAGCGGGAGGGAGTGGGCCAAGGCCCCAGGACCCGCCCTGCTGGGTCCCAGCTGTAGCCTGCGGGCGCTCGTGCAGAGACGAAGGCCGCGTGCGCCCCAGGAGCCCATGTTCACCTCCAGCGGTGGCGGTGGCCATCGGAGCCACTGCCTGCCGTGACCACATCTCTCCCCACAGCCCTGCCTGACAGGAGGGATCCCCATCATGCCCCCACCACAGCCCCGCCCACACAGTCCTGGGTCTCCAGCCCCTCCCCCCAGCCTTGCCCACAACTCTATCTGCAGCCCCAGAGATCCCAGCCCATACCCCTCCCCCACCTCTGTCTGGTCTGCTGGGGTTCCCCGTGGAGGCTCCTCATCCATGTTCCCACCCCCCAAGTCCTGCTCATCGCAGTGGGTTTCCCTGCCCACAACATCTGTCTGTCTAAGGGAGTAGCCCCTGTCTGCTCGACGGAAATGTGTGAGCTGGCGGGACATGCAGGTAGGGCCTTGCTCCTGAGAGGGTCACTTCAGAATGGCACTAAAGTGGCACTTGGCTAAGTTCCTGGCCGCTGGCAGAAAGGCCAGTGGTTCAAACCCACGATGTGCTTGGTGGAAGAAAGGCCTGGCTGAGAGGCCCAGAGTCCAGGGCTGGTTCCACCCGTCCTCAGGGTCACTTGACAGCCCTTCTTCTCACAGAACGGCACTGTCCCCAGGGGTCCCTGTGCGGCTGCCAAAGCCGACCTCGGGGCAAAGCTGGGACTCCTTCCCCGAAGGATCCACTGGGCCCCTGTCCCTGTTCAGAGACTTGTCCAGGCTGGAGAGGGGGCTCCTAGGACCTGCAGCTGGGGAGGATGTGTGACCTCCTGGAGTGGCAGCCCGTTGATGACCCTGCCCTCCCCTCCTGGGACAAACAGCTCTCCTTCAAGATCCTGTTCCTCCCGTCAGACTGAGACCAGAGCGGAGGACAGGGGAGGGAGGGCCCATCACACGAGGACCACAAGGCCCTCGGTTGTGGGGGGAGAAATGAAAATGAGTCCCCGCCTCCCCAGGGCTTGGGACTTCTCGTTTCCCATGATGTCAGTGGCACAGGGTGGAGGAGAGGGGTCCTGTGGGTGGGCGCGGGGTGGGGGAGAGGCGGAGTCCTGGTGCCAGGCTTGCTGCTCACAGGAACTGGGACTGCCACTTGTGAGGAGCCAGGAACACTTCTGGGAACTTAGTGTGAAGGCAGTGGGGCTTCCCCAGGGGGTGACCATGTGGAACTGGGAGGTGATGGTATTTCTCTCCCGTGTGGCAGAGGCCACTGGGCTCAGGAAGGGGCTGGAGGGGTGATGGGTCCCTGGGGAGCTGGTGGGTGTGGGGCCTGGGCTACGTCCCAGCGCACCTGCAGGTCAGGGTTCATGGCCTCCAGGAACTGCTGCATGTTGTCCTTCTCGGGCCGGAACTGGCCTAGCCACTGCACCACGGTGTCAATGCATTTTCCGTAGTAGGTCATCCTCCGGGGGGTCGGGCTGGCCCTAGAAGGTGACCGGGGGACAAGAGCTCATCTGTACGATGGAGTGGGATCCTGAAGAACCCAGCCTATGAGGCTGCCCCAACCCTTGACACCGTGAAGCCCCTGGGGACTCTGCAGGGTGTGGATCATGGGGCAGGAGGGGACCCCAACTCCTGGATTGTCCCCTTTGGCCAGTGCTGCCCAGATCCCCCTGTGTGCACAGGGTCTTCCAACTGCCCCAGGCTCCACCTCCCAGGCCTGTACAGCGACTCACCTGGGAAGGGGAAGGAGAGTGTCACCCTGCAGGCAGGCCTCTGTGCCCCTCCGCCCAGCTCATTCAGCAGCCCTGTCTGTGGGGATGCAGCCAGCCAGTGGGCAGTAAGTGGCCTTGGGGGTTCAGCAGTGCATTTGAAAGGCAGCACCAGATCCAGAGAAAACTCTGAGCTAGTAAGTGCCCAGCCACATCTGGGGCTGCAGCACTCTGGAAACACATTTGCCGGGGACACCTCTGCTTGGGGAGGAGCTGGCCCTGAGGACACCAGGGGGGGCGTGGTGGACCCTGAAATGGAAGATGGGGGTTCTCTCTCACAGGGTGTGCGTTTGGGCTGTGACCGGGATTGGGAGGCCCTTCCTGCCTTCCCTGGGAGTCACACTGACTGGGCGGCTATTCTGAGCTTGGTGAGGTCAGAGGTCACAGTTGGTCTTTCTGAGCACCCGCAAAATCCCAGCTCTGGCCTAGCCAGGAAGCAGCTCCAGGCCCCAGCACCCAGCCCTCGACTCTGGCTGGCGCCTGGATCACCTCTTTCTGGGGAAAAAAACAACGAGAAACCCTTCACCCACTGGCACTGAAGGAGCAACTCAGGGAGGTGGTCAATCTCTGTCCGCTTCGCCATCCACAGGGAGGCTCACTAGATGGCAAGCCCCCAGTCCCCTCCGAGGTGAGTGGGGGGCCACAGAGCGGCTGAAAATTCAGAAAAGCCTGTAAGAGGAGACATGAACCAAAGCAACCAGCAGAGCAGGAATCAGTGCAGAGGGCGGAAAAACCCAGCAGCCAGCCAGCCAGTCAACCAGCCAGCCAGCCAGCCAGCCAGCCAACCAAACCAACAATCAGTTGTCAACAAAAATCAGCCAACCAACCCACAACCAGTTAGTCAACCAACAACCAGCCAACCACTCACCAGCCAGCCAACCTACCCACAACCAGCCAGCCAGTCAGCCAGCCACTCAACCGGAACCAGCCAACCAACCAACCAACAGCCACTCAGCCAGTCCATCAACCAATCAACCCAGAAGTAATCTGGGGTTCCGCCTCTGAGAGAGGAAGGATCAAAGCAGATCACAGAGAGCAGAGGCAGAAATGCCCTGGAGGAAGCAGAAGGAGCTCTTTTAGAAGCTAAAAACGTAAATGGCAGAAGAGAAAGCCCAACTTGAGGGAATCGTCCAGAGAGCAGAAAAACGTCAAGGTAATACAGTAAGAGGAACCAAGATAAGAAAAATGCAGAATCATTCCAGAAGGTCCAAGTTCCAGTGAACAGGAATTCGAGAAAAGCAGAGGGGGCAGGGGAGGGTAACAGTGCAAGAGATGGCAGCAGACGCTTTCTAGAACAACCAACCAGAGATGGCCCAACGGGTAGCACTTGTTCAGAAGGCAGGGAGGGTGAGTGGAGATAGGGAACACAGGGAGGGAGGAGGACAGTTACATCGTGGGAACCAATGTTACGATGCAAAACATTTACGAATTGTGGGATGGAATCCCACTTATTTATTCTATAAACAAGCCGTCGGGTCACACTGGAGAGTATCTATGTATATATTAAAAAGATAAAGAGATCAGTGTAGAGGATATTATGCTGAGTGAGATTGGTCTGTCATAGCGTCTGGGGTCTTAGAGGTTTGAAGATAAACAAGCAGCCACCTAGCTGAGAAACGACAAAGCCCACATGGAAGAAGTATACCAGCCTGTAACCATAAAATGTCAAAAGAGTCAGGCATCAAAGTTCTAAAAATTATAGCATTATAAATGAGGGGGAGTACAGATTGGGGACCCAAAGTCCACCTGCAGGCAAAGCGACATCTCCTTACTGAAGGGTCACAGGGAGGAGATGAGCCAGTCATGGTACAGTGCAGCAACAATGAAATATGCAACATTCCTCTAGTTCTTTTTTTTTTTTTTTGGGCATCACTGCTCTCCGGCGGTGGGAGTAGGAGGCCCAGCCCCACTGCTGGAATTGAACCTCCGTCCCAGTGGGCTGCAGTCCCGTGCACAACCACTACGCCACTGGGGCTCAGCCCTTCCTCTAGTTCTTAAATGCTCCCTTCCTCCCACTATCATGATCCAAATTCTACCTTACAAATCCAATTAGACCAGAAGATGTATACTGGTACAGTAGGAACCGGAAACATGGGGAATCCAGGACAGATGGTCCCTTTAGGACCAGTGGGGAGAATGGCGATACCAGAAGGGTAGAGGGAAGGTGGGGCAGAAAGGGGAACTGATGATAAGGATCTACAAATAACCTCCTTCCTGGGGTGTGGACAACAGGGAAGTGGGTGAAGGGTGACACGTTTCGATATGACAAAATAATAATTCATAAGATATCAAAGTTTCATGAAGCAGGGGGGTGTGGGGAAGGAGGGGAAGAATGAGGAGCTAATACCAAGGGCTTAAGTAGAAAGAAAATGTTTTGAGAATGATGATGGCAAGAAATGTACAAATGTGCCTTGTATACAATGGATGAATGTATGAATTGTGATAAGAGTTGTATGAACCCCCAATAAATGATTAAAAAAAACCTTTTATACCTAAAAAAAGAAAAAAAAGAAGACTGTTTTAAAAACTTGTCATTATGGGCTGGGAGAGGGTTTAAATCATCCATTAGATCATCCTTCCGTTCTGCATTCAATAACTTAGCAGCATATCAACCCTCCCATGGCTTTCCCTATCCCTGCGTCCCAGCCCCCTCTTTTTGGATCTTGGATCCCCCTTCAGCCAAGTTTACACCCTCTAGTTTACTACTTCCCGATTCCTTCCTCTCCCTCTTTGTCCTTCAAAAGCTGAAATCTTAGGGAATGGCAACTCTTTCTTAATTTCTTTCTTCCTATCAGTGGTCTCAGATAATAGTCGACCTCTTGTGATGAACTAACTTCATTCAGCCTAATGGCCTCCAAATCCATCTGTCTTGAAGTGTTGCACAGTTCCATTGTTCTTCTTATGGTTTTGACAATAATGAAGTCTTCCGTTGGGTGTGCGTCTCAGAGTTTATGTATCTGTTCTCCCACCAGTGGGCACGGAAGTTGCTATTTTCTTAGCATTGAGCTGGTGCCACGGTGAACAAGGGCGCACCTGTGTTAGGGATCTGTTTATTATTATTATTATTATTACAAAAAGGGATCTGTTAGGGATCTGTTTATTATTATTATTATTATTACAAAAAGTCATAGAACCGGGGCTGAGCCCTGGTGGCGTAGTGGTTGTGTGCGGGACTGCGGCCCACTGGGATGGAGGTTCGATTCCAGCTACACAGGAGCAAAGGCTGGGCCTCCTACTCCCACCACCAGGGCAGTGATGCCCCCCCCCAAAAAAAAGTAATAGAACCACAAGAAAAAGGCACGGTGCTTCCTCCAACAATTGGGAATGGACGTGCCATTGGGCTCCACAGTCTTGCTACTCGGTCTGCACCCTACAGAAATCCAGTCTCCTCACACCCTCTCTAGCATTTGCTGCCTTTTAAAAAAAATTAATTTTGTTTCCCTATCAATTCTGGGACAAGGTGGTATCTCATCCATGTCTGTTTTGTGTCTTGTTTGACGCCTGGAGGTCTTCTTTGGTAAACTGCCTGCGAATGCCCTCTGCCCATTTTTAAATCTGTGGTCCATCTTTGTGGATGGTGGTGGTGGGGTTTTCCAGTTCTGAGAGATTAGTCCCTTGTCTGACATGTCGAAGCCACAAATTTCTATCCAGTCTGTGGGATCTCCGTTGGTGGACTTAAAAAAAAAATCACCTTATTTGGGGGGCGGTGGTGGTGGAATGTGCCAAGGGTCTTATTTTTAAAGGGAGAGGGACAAATATTATATGAAACCACTATTCTAAAAGCTAGGAAGATGTTTTTCACAGGAAAAGAAAAATCCTCTGCTGATGACCGGGGGTGGATGGGGACAGGAGGGTGAACCACTAACTACAGGGCAGACAGTCTATTAACTAGGGAGAAGGGGGAGGTGACGTGCCCTAAGAGGGAGGTTGGCTCAGCAAACAGTAGAGAAGGCAAGCGCCCATTAGAAGAAGTCAGAGTCAAAGAGAGAGGCGCAGCTGAGCCCCTGTGGCGCAGGGGTTGTGTGCAGCACTGCAGCCCACAGGGTTGGCGGTTCAAATACAGCGGCAGCTCTCCAGGAGTGAGGCTGGGTTTCCTGCTCCCACCAGGGCAGTGATGCAAGAAAAAAAAAAACAAACGACAGAGGTGAAGTCCTAGATGATGAATCAAGAGACAGCGACTGGATTCCTGGTTCCTTGGGGGTCGAGGTGGGAGTGGCAGGGAAGGTTGGTGGGGGAGGAGGGGCAACGGGGAGCTGATAACAATGAGTGTAAGGAAGGAAGGAAATGGTCTAGAATCCACTCTCCTTAATACGATCAGGCGATTGAATTGTTTGATGCGTGAACTATATACCAATCATGTATTTTTAAAGCGGCAGCAAAGGCAAATATTATAATCTGCACAATGTTGTCGGCCTGTGGGTTAGGAGTTGGTGGACTAGAAACGGCAGGTTGATGGTTCAGACCCACCAGTTGCCCCAAGGGGGAGAGATTAGGCGGTCTGCTCTTGTGAATAGTCTGGGAAACCCTGCGTGCGTGAGCACTGCGCTTGAATGGTGGTGCCGGAGAAGAGCATTGGAAGTGCCGTGGACTGTCCAAAAGACACACAAATCTGTCGCGGAAGAAGTACGGCCAGGGAGCAACTTGGAGGCAAAGGCTGCAAGGCTTCATCTGACATAGTTGGGACGTGTTGTCAGGGGAGGCCCGGCCCTGGAGAAGGACATCGTGTCTGGTAAAGTGGAGGGGCAGTGAAGGAGAGGAGGGTCTGGGTGAGAGGGACGCACACCGTGGCTGCAACTCCGGGCTCAGCTGAGGGACCGTGTGCAGGTGGCCCAGGCCGGGGCGGAGTTCCCTTCGGTTCTGTGTAAGGTCCCTGTGGGTTGGAGCCGACTTCATGCCACCTGACAACCCCGGGGCTCAGGATGGACTTGATGGCAGTGTGTGTGTGTGTGTGTGTGTGTGTGTGTGTGTGTGTGTTCGTGTGTGATTTCCTGAGCAGCTGCATGGACTGCGAGGCAGAGAATGGCAAGAAACCCACAACGTCCACGGAGAAGTCCCACTCTCTTGTCATCGCACTGAAGCCCCTGCCCAAATGAGCGGGACGGAGGGCTTTCCTACACAAAGGAGGACGGGAAAGAAAAGCGCTTCTCGCAGAGTGGGAGGACATCATGTCTGGGGTCGCAGGACCCAGTGAAAGAACACCTGGTGCGGAGAGTGGCCGGCCTCACTGTGGCGGCCAGGGCACTGGCAACAGTCCTGATGGAAGGCCGGTCATAATGAAGGATGGGGAATCCAGAGACACTTTGGGGTGCCCAGGATCAGGGTGTCCAGAAGCAGCATGTGGCACTTTCCAGCAAGGTTCCATCTACAGCCCAGGCAGGGGTGCTCTCTGCCTAAGAGACTGATCCTCCCTCAGGGGTCAAACTTAGGGAGTAGACTGAGGGAAGGGATGGGAGGAAGTGGGGTACAGGGGGCTGCACCCGAGGGTGGTGGTGTTGGATTTCTGGGATTGGCAGTGCAGAGGTCACTGGGTTTCAGAGCAGGGAGGATGGAGGATGGGGTGCAGGGCCACCTCAATAGGCACGAAGTTGTTAACTGCTCCAAGGGCCAGGTGTCTCCCCACCGCTGTTGGAAAGGGTGGCTCTGAGTTGGAATGGAAGCGATGGCAGGGCCCTTGGTTTGGGAATGTGAGTTTAGGGGTCTGGTTGGTGCAGTGGTTAAGTGCTTGGCTGTGAACTAGGGGTCCTCTGTTTGCACTCCTCCAGCAGCTCCTCCAGAGAACAAAGTGGCCGCCTGCCTCCTTCCGTACTTACAGGGGCAGGTCTCCTTTGTCCTCCAGCGTTCCAGTGAGTCCGTGGTGAGCGGGTTTGCCCGTTGGGTTTGGCGAAGCTGTTCGGAGGGGCCAGTAAAGATGGTAGAAATGAAAGCCTCTCTCCTGGGCAAATCGTCTCCAGGCAGCAATGTGATGATTCGGGGAGACTTCAGCTCCCCTGAGGCCTTACGAGTGCACCACATTCCCCCACTGAGAGGCTTCGTTTACAGAAGACCCCATGCATGTGTTAATTAGGACCAGGTTTTCCTGCGATTGGAGCCTGTCTCCCAAGGGCCCCTGCCAAGTCTGATGGATGGCTCCTGCTCAGAGAGCAGCACCTGTGGCTGCGTCTGCTAGATGCTCTGCCGTCTCTGTCCGCCTTTTCTTCCGAGTCACGGGACCCGGCTTTTCTGCTGGGTTTCCTGCTGCCCCGTTCATGAGGGTGGTGGCATTTCCCAGGGTGCTGGGACAGCATCCCTGGCACCTGCCTACAGTCCCATGGCCCCGTTCTTCCACCCCCAAGACGTGGAAGGGTGTGAGACTCCGAGGAAACCTCCTTTTCCTCTTTTCCACACTGCTGCTGAAACCCAGAGGGGTCTCTGGTGGTGCACAGTGCTTAGGAACTGAGTTGCTAACGGGCAGGTCTGCAGTGCAAAACCACAAGCTGCTCTGTGGGAGAAAGACGGAACTTAATAATCCCATAAAGAGCTGCTGTCGCCAAGTGGGCCCCACAGAAGAAGCACGCCAGCCTGTGTGATCTAAGGATTGGGAAGGATGAAAACCAAGGTCAAAGCGGGGGAATGGTACTGAGCTTAAATTGTCAACACCCTGTTTTTTGTCAACACCACACAGATGACGGTGGGAGCCCAATATCCATTCTGGCTCCAATCTTGGATTAAGCCTCTGGTGAATCCCATCGGACCATAGACCAGGGATGAGAATAGCCTGGTTATCAGGCAGAGTGCGGGGACACCCCTTTTCCCACCTCTGGATTTTGTTTGCTATCTTTTTCTGTATATGAAATTCAGGCTGGGTAGAGCTACACAGAGAGTGAGTACTTCACTGATTGCTTCCTGGTGGGGTGACTGTGAGAGGTGGGGGGGGGGGCTGGTGACAGTGAGTAAAGAAGTAATCGTCCTAAAATGAGATGTGGCACTAATGGCACATCTCTCTTTAATGTGACTGAACTACTGAATTGTGTGATACGTGAACCGTGTACCAAGGAAGCTCTTGTCCAAAGCTGGCGTCAGAAACTCACGAGGGAAGTCCTATCCTGTCCTACGTGAGTCAACCTCCACTCAGTGGCAGGCAGCTTGGTTTTCAGTTTTGGCTGATAAGTAGGAGGCAATGCGGGGACTTGGTCAGCCCCACCGGGCCCCGAGGGAACGTGATAAGGACCGCAGAAGCAGCAGCTAGCAGAATCTAATAAGTCTGGGGGCCATCCTGTCTCTATGAATCTGAATCATCTTCTCTTGGGTCACTATGAGGCTCACGTTGTGCTACACGGATAGGCCCACATTAGGGTGGAGCAGGCACAGGAAGGGAGTCTCAGAGTGGTCCCCGAATGCAGCAGCCCCAGGTCTTAGGGGGGCCAAGGACAGCTCCAGGGAAAGTCACTGCTGATTCAGATGCTGAAGACATGGTGGTTTCCTGGGGAAGACTGAGTGGTGGGTGATGAGGCGGCCAGCCATTGGAGAGGCGCTGGGCAGGGAAAGGAGGTTGGATGGTGGTGGACGGGAGGGCTCAGAGGGAAGTCCCCATGGGCTGAATCCTGGGCAGGCCTCCAACCCAACCAGCTCTGGGGGGTGGGTGGAGTGGAGGCCAAGCAGCCAGAGAAGGATGATGGGTCGGGGGGCAGGCTGGGGGAAGTGACCAGCTGGGTCCCTGGACTGCTGGCAGTCTAGTTCAAAGGGAGGGCTGAGATCTGCTTACGGGAGTCAGCATCTTTTGGGGGAGGTGGCCTGGGTACAGAGCTTCCCAAGGGTGGCAGTCAGAATGGGCTCACAAGAGGAGGGGGGAGAGGAATCGGGGCTCACAGGCAGCTCTGGGGAGGAGGTTGCTTTTAAGGGGTACAGTGACTGGCTGTAGCTCAAGGCAGCTGGGAGAAGACTGCTCCTGGACTGAATGACTAATGTGGATTCGTACCCTTGCTCTTTCAGTGTTTGGCTGCCAGCAGAAAGGTGGAGGGCCAGGTTCCCACCCGCCAGTTCTGCAGGAGAAAGATGATAGCCTGGGAACTCTATGGGAACTCAACCCTGTTCCAGGGGGCGGTGACAACTCGAGTCAACTCCAGGACTGTAGGTTTTTGGCCTGGTCTTGAATTGGTACATTTCAGCATCCTGGCTGAGAAGGGGTGCTGGCTGGGGGCTGGGGAACTGCACAAGGCAGCCCTGGTCTTGAGCCTGGGGCCACTTCAGACCAGACGGGGCATTTTTGTGCACGGGCATCTCACGTTCATAGTTTGGTTTCTGGAGAAGCTGTCAAGAGGGGTTTCAAATGAGACGGCGTATTGGTGGCCGCCGGCTTTGTTGATGCCGACTCACAGGGACAATTCTGGGAGTGCGGGACTCAGCTGCTCCATAAGGTCATGACCTCTCAGAAGCAGGTCACCAGGCCTTTCTTCTGCGGCACTTCTGGGCGTGCCCATTTGAGCCCACCAGGGACCCCTCAGCACCTGACAGGGACACCACTGGTGACTCGTACAGGTTCCCGGGAGAGCAAGTGATGAGTAAGAAGGACATTTACTGTGGTTACTAACAGGGATCCCTGGTGGGTGTAGGGGTTACACACTGGCCTGCTAACTCAAGGTCAGAGGTTCGAAAATAACAGTCTCTCTGTGGGAGAAAGGCACGACTGTCCAATGCATAGCGACCCCCTGTGCACTGTCCCATTGCCTGAGCCAGCCCCCACCCACGCTGGCCCCAGGATCTGTGTGGTCATTCCCAGCCTCTGAACCTCTGTGGTTATAATCCCATTTGGGAAATGGGTCGTCTTTGTAACAAAACCAGGATTGTAACACACCAGCACTAGAGAGGCGGGGGAAGAGGGAGACCAAGGGACCTGAAGCAGAAACTCAAAGGAGACAGTTCCTCCAGAGTCCTCATAGAGAGAAATTGCGCCCTCAGAGCCGGCGCCTGGGTTCCAGCTTTTTAGCCTCAGAAACTGTGAGAAAATTAATGCCTGTATGAGGAAACCACCCCCTTGTGGTACATTTTTATGACAGCAGCACCAGCGGACTAAGAGAAAGACAAAAAAAAAAAAAAAAGGTTTAGGAAAAAACAAGGTGGTGAGAAAGAAGGGAGGAGGCTGAGACCTAGTCTGCAGACACCGAGAAGCGACCGGGACGACGCTGGCATCCTTCTCTCCTTTCTGATTCCCGTCGGGTTCCTGGCCCCTCACCTTGCCGTCCTCTACGCCGGACCGAAGAACCTTCCTTCTCGTTTACCCCGGCGGCCTCCGCAATTTCTAGGTCCAGCCGGAGCGAGGGGTCTTCCAGGGTCGCAGTCCGTCTCCCAATTGGCTCTTGGTGTGTGCGAACCTAGGCAACTAACTCTACCCGTAAGGGGCGGGAGAAAGACCGGTGCGCTTCGGGCTTCGTCACCTAGCAACCGGCGGCACGCTCCGGGGCCCTGGCGCGAGAGACTACAATCCCCAGAAGGCACGGCGCCCGCGAGGTGACCACAGACGCCGAATCCAGAGCCCTCCTTCCCGCAATGCCCTTCGGGGGCTGTAGTTTTTTGGCCTTCGGGCGGGGCGCGGCGATGATTGGGCGGCTCCGCCCCGGTTGGCTCCGCCTGCGGCTCTCGGCGGGCCGGGGGGCTCGCGGCGCCCTCGCGCATGTGCGGCTCGGGGCTGCCGTGACCAGCGGAGGCGCGGGTGGCGGGGAGCGGCGGGGAGCCGCGTGCCGCGTCAGTCCGCGCGTCCGCTGTCTGTCTGTTCGCGGGGCGACGGGTCGTCGGCGCCGCCGCACAGCATCTCCTCCCGCCGCGCACCTGCCTCCTCCGCCGCCGGCTCCGCTCGTGCCTCCGCCCCGGGACCTCGACCCAGCCGGCCCGGCCCTCTGGCCCGCAGCCACCCGGGCGAAGCCGCCGGGGAGGGCGCCCAGCCGGGCCGGGCCGGCACGGCGATGATGCACAGGTTCCGAAAGTGGCTGTACAAACCTAAGGTGAGTGTCGGCCGGGGACCCGCGACCCCCAGCCCAGCCCCGGGTCCCTGCAGCTCAGCGACCCCTCTCACTGCCCCAGGGGCTTCGGTCCCACCGTCCTCCCAGACCCTTTCCAGGAAAGATGCGATACAACCCCCTTCCGCTCCCCAGAACGGCCGCCCTGCTGGGGACCCCCGGCTTGGAGTCCCCTTCATGCATCTGCTGGTCCGTACTCTGCAGGACTCCCCATCTCTGCTTGGTCCCTGGAAGGACCTTGCCCACCCTCCTCCCAGCTTCTAGGGGGACAACCCCCTCTTTTTCTGCACCCTCAACTATCCTGCGCCCTGGACAGCCCGCCCCCCCCCCCACTCGCTCTTCTGCTTCGTCACGACCCCTCTCCACTTCCTCGGGTCTGCAGGCCGCCTCCATCCTTCCCCGGCGGGAACGGGTCCTTTTCTCCAGCGCCTCCCTGCCCCGAGTCTGGTCCTCCCTCTCCGAACCATGACTGAGCCCCCAGGTGTGGGCTGGGTCTCCTCTGGCGGCCGGGGCGAGTGGCCAGGTGGCCCGGGGTGCCGCTCCCCACCGCGTGCGAGCGCCCCTCCTGCGCTGCGGGGTCGCGGTCTGGCCCGTGCGCCCCGCCGCCGGCGCCTCGGCTGCTGCGCCAGTCGCACTGCGGGCGCTGCGTCCCCGCGGCCGCTGAAGCCGGACTGTCGTGCCGGTGCGGGGTCTGGGTGCGGCGAGGCCTGGGATTGGGGTGCGGGGTTGGGCGCTCTGGGACCTGGGATTGGGGCGCAGGGTCCGGGGGTGACACGTTGGAGGCCGGCGCGGCGTGAGGACGCGGCGATTGGAGTTTTGAAGAAGAGCCGCGCCTCGGGTGGGGTCCTTGCGGCGCGAGGATGAGAGCGGGGGACCGGTCACCGCATCCCAGCGCCTCTTCTAACCGCGGAGACTGCGGTGGCCAGCCTATCGATCAGATGCCCCTGGCTTAATCACTTTCTTGGGCTGGGGTGCGACCTGCTGCCCACCACCCTGGAGTCTATGACCTAAAAGAGGGGTCTGCATAAGCCTGACTGTGCCTGTTCAAAGCGGGACGCAGGAGCTCCTGCAGCCGCGCCTTGGGGTCTGGGAGGCAGTTTTCAGGGTGCTGGGTTGAGAGCTTAGGTTATGTGTGGGGAGGGTATCCCCATTCTTCTGAGTCAGTGTGCCCTGTTCCTTC
Organism: Nesogale talazaci; assembly: GCA_004026705.1. Classification (NCBI taxonomy): domain Eukaryota; kingdom Metazoa; phylum Chordata; class Mammalia; order Afrosoricida; family Tenrecidae; genus Nesogale; species Nesogale talazaci. The sequence goes on from PVJH01022566.1 coordinate 23,403, forward strand.
CACCACCGTCCAGGTGAAGCCCACTCCTTCCTTTCTGTTGTCTCAAACTCTAGCGCCTGGTGACCTGGGAGTGACTTGGGGGCCTCCCTGCCCTTGGTTGCACTCTCCCCTGCGACAGTCTCTCCCAAGGTCTTCCCGGCTCCTCTGCAGGGGGGTTTGGAGTGGGGATGGGGGTGGGGGCGGCAGGCTCTCCTGGGATTCTGTACCAGAGTGGTTTTCCGCTTGTGACCAGTTAGGTAACCACCAAGTTCACTTGTCCAGAGGTCGTTCTGGGGGCAGCAGCACCGTTTTCAATGACAAATGGCAGTGGGCAGACAGGAAGGCATTAAGTGCCACTCTCGCCTCTCTCTTGAGGGGGGCTGGTTTCCAAGGGCTGGTGGGGAGGCGCTGTGGGAGAGGTGGGCTTGGAGGGCTGCTGGGCTGTGGGGGTGGGGGTGGGGTGGGGTGGAAGCAATTGTAGGCTGGCAGTGTGGTGTGCCGGCAGGAACTGCATGAATTCTAGTTTAGGCAAAAACCTTTACCATTGAGACACAACATGCCTGTGCCTGCCCCACAATGTAGGACCATGTGCTTAGCTTGCCCTTCTCAGCAAGCTGCCACCTCCCTGTCCTGCTGCCAGCTCTGGGCACTGACCCAGCAAAGTGGAGAGCTGCGGAATGAATGAGTCTCCCATGCCCCCCCCCCCCGCAAAAAAAACCCAACAACCTACCCAAGAGTCCACCCCGAAGCAAACCCAACTGCTTCCCACTTCGTTCTGGCTCATGCTGGCCCTGTAGGACAGAGCAGGACTGCTCCACTGGGCGTCAAAGACTGTCCTCTTTACTAAAGCAGGCTGCCTCAGCTCATTCCCGCCAAATGGCGGTATTTGAACTGCTGACCTTTTGGTCAAAAGCCAAGTGCTTTAATCACTGGCACTCGACCACCCTCCCCAAATCGACTGCCGTTGAGTTGGTTCTGATCCATAGCACCTGCTACACATAGGGTTTCTGAGTCTATAAATCTTTACAGGAATAGATGGCCTCCTGGGAGCAGCTGGAGGGTTTGAACCGCCAGCCTTGTAGTGAGCAGACCAATGCTTACTTGATGGCACCACGGGGGCTCCTTAACTGAACAATGTTGCTGATAATTCAGCTCAACGCCGTGTGTTCCGGAGGATGGGAAGAGGGTGTGCTATTTATGTGTGTTGGTCAGCGGCTGTGCCAGGTCCTGGGAGGATCTTCGGTGACCTTCAGAGAGGAGGTTGCCAGGCCTTTCTTCCATGCCACTGTCAGTCATCCAGACTAGCCTTTCTGCTAAGAGTCCAGGGCTTACCCATCGGTGCAAGCCAGGGACTTGCCAAGACCTCTCCTCGTCTTCACGCCATCTCTGACTCCAGACTGGACAAAGAGCTCCTCTCCCCAGCCTGAGCTTAGACAGTTTGTCATTGGAATTCTGAGCTGGCCTCAGGGGGCCTGATTGAAGGGTCAGAGTATGTTTGGTCACTGCAGTAACCTTTTGTGTTTCAGACCAAAGCTCTGATTTTTCGCCTCAGTCCATAAGCTGAGTCCCTTGCCCTCCAATCCTTGTGAAACCCAACCAGTTTGGGCACAAGGGGACATCCGGTCAGTACCCGGTCGCTGGGGGTCAGGGGGTGGGTTCAGTCTGGTCCAGCAGAGCCTGAGTGTGAGAGTGAGAACTGTCGGCTGTGAGGGGCATCTGGGGGAGCTGGCACCCGCAGGTAGAGTGCCTCATTCTCCTTTCTGATGTTTAGATCGCTGTGCGTTTCTCACGGTGCTCTTGATCCACTCCCTGCCTGCTTTGTGTTGAATGCCAAACACCGAGCGTCTTGTTCATTACCATGCGGTTGAAAATATTCCAGAACAAAAGCTGTTATTCATTGTTCCCGGAGTTCTGCAAAGGGCTCGGAAAAGCTTTAAAAATGTTCTTAACATGACACTGAACATTTTTGATATCTGAGTCATTAAAGCTACCCAAGTTTAGTAAGTAGCACACACACACACACACACACACACACACACACAGTCGGAAAGCCTGTCTTCGAATGCAATGGCTTAACATGAAAACGACCTTTGCAAGCGATTCTATTCCTGCCTGTTTTCTCTAGCTCAAGTTTTCCCAGTAGCAGCCTGGTTTTTCCTTCGTGGGCCGCCCTGGGTCGGGGCAGCGCCTGCGCCGGCAGGGTCTGGGAGCCCGTGTTGAAGTGAGGGAAGTGCTTCCCTGGGAAATCATTGGTGTTGGTTGTCCCGGGGTTCATCCTAACTCCGGGGACCCTGGGTGTCACAGACCCCCCCAAGGGTGCCCTCGGCTGCCGTTTTCACGGGAGCAGAGCTGGTGCTTTCTGCAGAGGCACAGTCCTGGTGGGGTGGCTCTCCTCCTCTGAATCCAAAGCATCAGCGATGTGGACGTTGCTTCCCCTTTGATGGGCAGGGCGGAGGGCAGGCGCAGGAGGGGGTGGGTATCTGGGCGTGGGGTGGACCGGAGTGATGCTGATCCCGGATGAATGTACACTTCCGCCTGGTGCTGCTGCCAAGGAGGGTGGTTCTCATGGGGCCACGTGACACCGGAAGAACTCTCCCTGCACCCCAAGTGCTTCCGGGAATGGGGTTACTCCCCCTCCTGCACGTTCTCCCCCCCATCCCTGCAAGTTCTCGGCCTCCCAGAGGCTCTCTGCTGACTTGTAGACAGTCTGCGTCCAGAGCAGAGATGGAATGACCTTCACCGAGAGAAGCCAGGTTGGCTTGCTGGCTGGGTGGTTTTCCAAAGAGAAGCCCCAGGCTTTGGAAAGTAGCAGTGTTATGTGGCATTTCCTGGCCTGTTGCTATTGTATCAGCATCACGACTGTTGCTTATAGGGGGTTGAGAACTATAGTGGGGTCCCCCTGGTTTCTACAGTTCCATCTCACCATGCTGCTGGCCCAGTCAGGCAGGTGGTGGCATCCTGCCGGCCTAGGGTGACGGACGCTGGAACCTGCTTATATATGAAGCCAGCAGGTCTTGGTCCGTGAGGGGAGGCCTGGGTCTCATGAGGCCCTCAGGTCCTTCTCTTGGGGGCTCTTGATGGCCAAGGGGTTGGCCCAGATGACAGAGGCCTCTTGAAAGACAGCTACTGTGTCAACTGAGGCCCTGAGGTCAGCTGAGGTGGTGGCCAGGGGGGCTTGCTGCTACAACCTGGTCCCAGCTGCCTGGGGATCCCGGGCTGGAGCCTGTCTTCTATGGGGTGGCAACCAGCAGGGGCCCTGATGTCCTGATCTGGCTTCTGAGGCTACCCGTCAATGTGCGTGCCCTTCCACAGTGCTGGGTCGGCATTTGCAGTCTTTGTGCAAGATGCCGGCCGGGTGCCAGTTCATCAGGCTATGGAGAACTCATGCCATGGAAGCGTGGGCTCCTGCCAAAGACAGAGCGGGCCCGTGGCGTAGTGCTTCTGCACTGGGCTGTGAGCTGCAAGGTCTGAAGTTCGATACCAGCAGCTGCTCCTCAGGAGAGAGGTGGCTTTCTGCCCCTGTGGAGAGTCACAGCCTCAGACACCTGCCAGGGCAGTTCCACCCTGCCCTCCAGGGTCACTGTGCCTCGGCAGGCACTTGACGGCGGTGCACTTTTGGTTTGGAGGTTGAAGCCACACCACGTCGAAAGTTCCCCTCTATCACCTCTGTCCCCGCTCCTGGGTCCCCCTTCCCTTTTGTTGCGTCCCTGTGGCACATCGGGCTAGGCCCGGGGCTGCTGACGGAGAGGTTCCGCAGTCAGAACTCCCCCAGCTGCATCCCTCTGCCCCTCTAACGATGGGTGTTGTTGTCAGGGGCCGCCAAGTCGGTTTCCGTTTCTGGCCACCAGCCTGTGCACAGCAGAACGACACGGTGATCACTGGGAAGCCCAGGGGGGGCAGTTTTGTCTTGTCCCCTGCCGTGACGACCAAGTGGGATGGGCTGGTTGACAGGCGGGCCTGGTCTCAGACATACGGCTGCTCTGGTGCTAGCCTGAAGCCGGCGGCTGGAACCCCCAGCCACTGTGCCTCAGCAGAAAGACGTGGCCATCTGTGGCTGGAAAGATGTGGTCCTGTGGGTCAGACCCCCTTTGCCTGCCAGGGTCCTCAGGAACTGATGACAACGGGGAGGAGAGAGAATCCCAAGCATCTGCCCTAAGTCCTGTGGCCATGTGTCCAGCGCAGGGCTCGTGAAATGCCCACCATGCTGTCTAACTGTCGCCATCACCTGTCCCCCACTTTCTCTACCACCGGTACCCAAATCCCTCCTCTGTTCCCGTCCCCTGTTCCTGCGGTGCATGGGGCACAGCGGGTGGGCCTTATTGCCACAAGGTTAGTAGCTGTCCTATGGGCTTTGACACATGCCACTGGCCTTTTGTCCTCTGTGACAGCCCCCCACAGGACAGTGTCGCTGCCCTGAAGGTTTGCCCTGCCCCGCCCCGCTCACCGTGCCTGTCCAGAGCCTCGCCCTGCCGATGTATTCCATTTCAGCAGAGGAGCCTCGGCTGCCAAGATGCGGCTGGTCCCGTCCTTGCTTGAGCTGCGGGCAGCCCTTGACACTTGGCTGGGGGTCAGCTCCTGCTTCCCAGGGGCCTGGCCAGGGTGGGGACCAGGCAGTCCTGCAGGGAGGCTTGGGGTGCTGAGTCAGAGCTGGGGGTGCTTGGGGACTCCTCAAAGCCACAGGGGCCTGGTGCTGGGTCCCCTCCCCCCTTCCCTGCCCACATCCCCCAAGGAGAACTATGCGGGCTGCAGGCTGAGGGGCGTCAGTTCTTGTTGTGTTTATTGATGACACCCCATGCTCCCCCACCCCACTGTTTGTTTCACAGAGGTCGGAACCGTTGGCAGGTGGACTCACCAGAGGCCGAGCGGTGACTCTGATGTCATCGCTCAGGCAGACGGTTTACAATCAAAGCCGTTTCTTTACTGGAAACATCAGCGATGCTTTCTGTTCCGTCAGTTACAGGCAGGGAGTTACGAGCTTCTCGTAATTGATGTGGGGCTCGCCCTGTCCGGCAGGCGGTGGCTCCTGTGCCGGGGGGGGGGGGACGTGGGGCGCAGTTGGGGGGGCAGCACCGGGGCATCCAGAGCCTGGCGTCCCACCCTACACGCTTAAGTGGGGAGCGTTCTTCCACCTTATGAGGGCAGAGAGAACGTGAGGAGCCCTCGCATCCTGTGCGGTGCTTGTGCCCACGACCTGGGAACACACCTGCGCGTCTCCTCAGAGCACGTGTCGAAAGAGATCTCGAGCAGGAGACAGAGGGCCCGTGATGTCAGGGACTTTGGGTTGTGACTCTTGTCCCCACAGGGCTCACTGTGGGCATGTGCAGAGGCGAATGGGAGCAGCTTGATGCCAGCCCGGAGAACCGCCGAGGACCCAGGATGCAGTGCACTTTCCGTACTTCGCCCCTATGTTGATGCCCTTTGCTCTCCCGAGAGGCCCTGGGGGCGTAACGATTACACGTGGGGCTTCTCCCCGGGAGGTCAGCAGTTCTAAACCACCAGCCTGCTCCGAGGGAGCAAGGTGAGGCTTCCTGCTCCTGGAAAGAGTTCAGTCTCGGAAACCCGGGGCAGCAGGAGTTCCACGCCACCTACAGGGTTGTTCTGAGTTAAAATCGGCCCGCTGCCGCCGCCCCCGGGGTGGGTTCTGTGGCTGCGACAGCTCAGGGGCCTGCGTGGGGTCAGAGCTCCAGTGTGGTATCAAGTACTGAGCAGGGCCAGGGGAGGAAGGGTCCTTGCTGCTTTGGGGAGGGTGGAGGGGGCTTTTGGTGACTCTCAGTGGTGCCCCCTTGGCCCCTGGTGGCATCGCTCCAGGTCCCACCTTCGTCTTCCTCGTCCGGATTCCCTGTGCCCAAGTTTCCATTATCAGGAGGCCTGATGGCCCTGTGGATTAAGCGCTGGGCTGCCAGCAGCAAGGTGGGCGGTTCAAACCCGAGGCCACTCCCTGAGAAAGGAACCTGTCCGCTCCCATAAAGATTTTCCATCTGGGGACCCTACGGAGGGTCCCCGTGAGCCAGAACTGACCGGGGGGAGTGGGGGTCGCTTTGGCCTTCGCGGTGAAATGGGTTCCTTTCTGCACCCTTGCTGCGGATAGAGTTGTGTGTGTGTGTGGGGGGGGCATCCCAGACCACCTCATGGCGCTCCCTGGAGGGACGGCCGTTCCAGCCGAGCCAGAGGGCAGTGTGTGCCTATCACAGGGAAGGTATGTGTCCAGGGGGTGTGCCTTCAACATGCTTTCTCTGCCTGGGTGCTGAGCTGCGAACCCAAGCAGCTGGACAACATGAAGGAGAGGACGGCGTCTAGAGGGCAGGCAGTGTCGTGAGCGGCCGGCGGGATGCAGATGCCACCGCCCCGCTCAATGCCGGGAGGAGGACTGGAGTCCGTGCCGATGAAGATCTGAAGACCGCAGACCACAGCCTTCCCGCCTGGAGGACCACCCCTCACCGCCGGACCCAGCCACAGCATCACGGTCGACCGAGGAGAAAAGCGGCGCGTCGTCCAGGAGTCTGTCCTGCTCCGATCCATACGCAACACCCCCTTGGCAGCAGCGGTCCAGAAATGACACTGACCTCTTTAGAGGGTTCCCCGGCGGAGGTGTCACCTTTGGGACTCAGGTGCGCCGGCCCATGTTCATTGCCTCGTATACAACCCGCGGTCAGCACCCTTGGAGACGGTAGTCAAAAAACCAAGAAGACAAAAGTCCAAGAGTGCTTGGCGCTGAGCAGCTCGACTGCGAAAGACAGCTTGCACATGTCCAGTGAAGGCGTCTGCAGGATGGCGTCCGTGAAGAGGACCGCACGTGCGCAAAGCTTCCGGAAGAACGGGCACGCCGGTGCTGGAAGGAGTGCAGCCAGGGCACTCCCTGGCATTGAGGCTGGAGAGGCTCCGTCTGTCCGTCGGGCTACGTGATCAGGAAGGACCAGCCCCTGGAGCGGGACCTTGTGCTTCGTGCAGTCGGCGGAAAGGAGGAAGAGGCTCAGTGCGATGGGTGGACGAGGTGACTGTGGCCAGGGCTGCAGGTAACCCGTCTGTGGTGAGGCTGGGGTGGGACCAGGCAGGACTTTGCTCTGTTCTAAGTCAAGCCCCCCTGCACCAGAACTATCTTGGGCCTGGTGCCCTGGAGCGCTACCCTGAAGGAGGTGTCCCCTTCCGTCCGGTTGGGCTCTGTGTCCTGCCCCGTGGCTAGTCTGCTTTGGAATCTCTGCAGGGATGGGTCCGCACAACCACGTGAACCAACCAACGGAGAACGCAGGACACGGAGGGGTCACCGCCTGCTGTGCAGGGGAAATGCCTGTGGCCTCCTGAGAGGGGGTCTGTCTGTCTGTGGCTCCCTTGACTGGGAGGGACCAAGCTGGGATATTGACAAGCGTTGGGGTACCTATGCGGCCCGCCTTCCGAAAGCCGAGGAGACGGAAAGAAGGCAGAAAAGGGAGAGAGGCAAGAGAGAGAAGAGGCACAAGGGAGTCGAGTCGCCTTCTGAAAGATCTGTCACACGGTCAAAGGACAGCAGGGGCCTGGAAGGCACCCAGGGGCAGTCACTGGTGACAGGTATGGAAGGGACCTCATGGGGGTGACGACAGATGGCAGGGCCAAGAGGGGTCTCCTGAGGCGGCCGAGAGCCTGCCTGTCCAAGGGACTTGGGAGGAGCCTGTTTGAATGGGAGCAGACCAGTCTGCCTCAGAGGCCCAGGGAGGGCTTGTCTGTAGGGACCAGGGAGCCTGCCTGATGGACTTGAGGAAAGCCCATCCTGAGGCCCCAAGAGGAGCCTGGCCCCAGGGGCCAGGAGAGGCTGAGAGGAGTGGAACGAGTCTCTCTCTGGCTGGAGACTGTCTCCAAGCATCCTGGTCTTGATCCCGAGTGCCAACCCGTTCTTGTCCCTTAAGAAGCCACTTAAGTGCTAAGTGCAGTTCTTGAGCCCCGTGGAAGGTGAGGCAAGTGCAGGTGGGAGGAGTGCAGCGGGAGGGAGAAGGGGGGGGGGGGGGGGGGCTGGCAGAGAGGGAGGGGAGCAGCAGCCAGTCTCAGGGAGAGAGCTGACTCCCGCCCAGATTCGTCCAGCTCTGTTTGTCCCCTGGGACAGCCACGGCTCCCCCACTTGGCAAAAGAGGCCTCAGAGACAGCTGTGTCTTGCTGGTGGCCTCGCAGCCAGGAAGAGGCAGAGCTGGCATTTGAACTCAGGCTGGCAGAAGACCCCCCCCCCCCGACCCCCGCCTCCCTTCGTCTGAGTCCTGTTTGAGAAGCAGAGGCTCAGCTGGATGGCACAGAAACGTCGATGTGGACGGACGGCCATTCAAGTGTTTGAAGGAGAAAGACAAAAATGAATGTGTTCTGTTTTTTTTTTAAAAATCCGATCTGAACAGTGTAAGCCGCAGTAGGAGAGAACACTTGATATTATGGTAATTTATGGAGAAGGGTTGGGTAAATGAATGGATTGATTTTCTTCCCTCCCATTTACAGTAAGTTTTTGGATGCCCTTCTGTATTTCTCATTGTTTCATGGAGGGTGGAGGCAGGGGGGTTGGAGCTCACAGTGGGGTTCAGTCTATGGCTTGGGGGGGGTGTTGAGGAGACATCCTTTAGAATACCCCATCTCTTCTGGGTGTGAGGGAGCCAGAGGTTGCTGACTTGTCCCGTCTGACCTTGTTCCATGCCACTCTCCAGCCTCGAAGCTTGCCTGGTTAGGACATGTGCCTGTAGGACAGTCTTTCTGTTGAGTTTTCAGTTTTTTAGACTGTTCTTCAGTTAATTGTAAGGATATTGTCTGTGTGTGTGTGTGTGTGTGTGTGTCTGTGTGTGTGTGTGTGTGTACGTATCGACAGAAGCAGAATCCTAGTTAAGAATGATGTTTTAGTAGACAATGGGCCATCCCCCACAGAGGGGTCACAGGGAAGGGATGAGTCAACCAGGGTGCGGTAAAGTGCCAGTGAAAGCGCCAGAGGTTCCTTAAGGCTTCCTCACAGCCCCCCCAAACCCCTATCCCCACTATCATGACCCCTTTCACTGTGGCTAGACTGGAGCAAGTACACAGGTACAGAGAAGACATAGGAGCTCATGACACATGGAATCCAGGAACGGGAATGGGAATAGCGATATCAGCAGGGTGGGGGGACGGAGGGGTGAGGAGGGAGGGAGAAGCATGATAGTGATGATCAGCACATGACCCCCCCCACCCCCCTCAGGGAGACAAACAGCAGGAACCATGTGTAAGATATGAAAACAATAATTTGCAACTTATCAAGGGGCCACGTGGAAGGGGGAGCAAAGAGGAGCTGACACCAAGGGCTTCATAGAAAATAAATGTCTAGAAGATAATGATGCCAACATAGGTACAGATGTGCCTGATACAGTTGATGCGTGGAGTGTGGTGAGAGTTGTAAGAGCCCTCGATGAAATGGTTTTACAACAAGAGGAAAAAAATGGTGTTTTAGGTACGTTTAGGAATGGTGACGTTTGGGGAGAGGCTTTGAGACAGTCAAGGTCCTTGTTGTTGTTAGGTCTGTCCAGCCGGTTCTGGGTCCTAGCAACCCTGGGCCCAACAGAACCAAACACTGCCGGACCCTTGGCATGGTGACAGTCGGTCTGATGCTTGAGCCCGTCTGGACAGCCACGGTGTCCATCCATCTTGTTGGAAGTCTGCCTCTTCTTCTCTGTAGGATGTCCTTCTCCAAGGACTGGTGTCTCCTGACCACCTGTTCAAAGTGCAGGAGACACAGTCTTGGCCATCCTTGTCTCTGAGGAGTCCTTGGTCTCCTGACCACCTGTTCAAAGTGCAGGAGACACAGTCTTGGCCATCCTTGTCTCTGAGGAGTCCCTGGCCGTATATCTTTGAAGAGTGATGTGTTCGTCCTCGTGGCGGTCCCCGGTCTTTTCAATATGCCTCTCCAGCACCTCCATGCAAACGCATCTATTCTTCCTTGGTCCTCCTTATGCAAATGTGTCCAACTTTCAAGGACTGTGAGGCGATGGAGCATACCATGCTCTGGTCCAGGGGCACCTGCGTCTCAAAAGCGAACTCCTTGATCGTCAGCACTTTTTTTTTTTGAGGGGGGAGGCATCACTGCCCTCTGGTGGTCGTGGGAGCTACCCAGCGTTGCTCCTGGAGAGCAGCTGCTGGATTTGAACCGCCAAACCTGCAGGCCGCAGTCCCGCACCCAACCACTTACGCCACCAGGGCTCAGCCCGATTGTCAGCACTTGCGAGAGGTCTTGCACAGTAGGGAGGCCCTCTAGTGGCAAGATGGTTACAGCGTCGGGCTGCAATCTGCCAGGTCAGCAGTTCAAGACCACCAGCTCCCAGGGAGACAGACGGGGCTTTCTACTCCTGTTCTCAGAGACTCACAGGGACAGTTCTTGTAGGGTGGCTGTGAGTCAGCATGGAGAATGGTTTGGTTTGTGCAGCAGATTGACCCAGTGCCACGTGTCCCAGGCTGGGCCTTGACTTCTAGCGGAAAGATGGGCAGCAGGAAACCACCCAGTGGCGGCACCATGGAAGACGGGCCTGGTGACCTGCCATCCAGGAAAGACGACCACGAAGAAAACACCTGGTGGAGGGTAACTACTCTCTCCTCCACGGGAGCGCTGCAAGTCAGGTTCCAGAAGCCCCCAACCCGTCCTGGGTCCCTTGCCCGTGCTGGGCCTCATCTTCCACAGCGTTCCTTCCCTCGCATTTCTTTTCTTTTCTTTTTTTTTTGCATCACTGCCCTCTGGTGGGAGTGGGAGGCCCAGCCTTGCTTCTGGAGAGCTGCTGCTGGATTTGAACCGCCAAGCCAGTGGGCCGCAGTCCCGCACTCAGCCACTGTGCCACCGGGGCTCAGCCCTCCCTCGCATTTCTAAAATCAAACTTCATTTCAAATGGGCCACACGGTCAGATCGCAAAGCTCAGCTTGCAGGGCACAGTCAAGGCACTTTGGGGGCTCAGGAAGGAGGGAAGGAGACATGGGATGCTGGGGCTGGCAGGAAGTTTGGTCAGCAGAGTGAAGTAGGGCAGGGCATTGGCTGCCAAGGTGGATGTGATGTGTATATGGGGGTGAGGGTGGTGAGCTTGGAGCTTGGGGTATGTGTGTGTGGAGGGGGGGGCTCAGACAGGATGGCTGCATGTGAGAGGCAGGGGTGGTAGCTGTGCCTGTCATGTGATTTGAAGACTGGAGGCGAAGTGAGGGGGGTGATGGGGTCTGGTCTTCAGTGGGGGCTGCCCTTTCTGGTTGGGAACTGGATCCAGTGAGGATGTTGTGGCTGTCACTCAGAGAGAGAGAGAGAGAGAGAGAGAGAGAGACAGAGACAGAGACAGAGACAGAGGAAGAGAGAGAGAGAGAGAGAGAGAGAGAGAGAGAGAGAGAGAGAGAGAGAGAGAGAAAGAGGAGGGTGGTGGGTGACTCCGGGATGGGGAGAAGTTAAGTAGGTGAACTTAAGTTATAGAGTTGGGGACGGTCTGGGCAGAGTGGTGGGTGCCCTGAGGGGCAGGGATGGCTGAGGATCTGTTCGTTCCATGGGGAGCACAGTGAGAGGACTGAGGGAGGATGGGGAGAACGGGGCACTCAGCTCTGGGCTGTCTGTCATGTCGGATGGGCCCACGGAACGCCCACACAGAGTGGACCCAGAGCAGATGGACGGCCCCACTGCTGGTACCCAGAAATGAACAGACTTGAGTTGACATGAGAGAAGGGGCGTCCCTGAGTGCCAGGAACCAAGAGGAACCTAAAAACCGGAGTTGAAATGTGATGGTGTACACTCCTTCTCCAGGCCTGTGAAAAGCCACTTCTGCTTGGTCCTTCAAGTGTTATTTGCCACGGTCTTGTGGGATCAGACTGCGGGGCAGGGCAGGGTGGGTTGAGTAGGAATGAGGGGGGGCTGAGTAGGGATGGGCGGGGCTGGGCGGGGCGGGGCTCAGCCTGGTGGGGCTTCTGCCACTGCTGGTCTCTTCTGCGCACAGCTAGCAGGAGGCGGGGTTGAGTGGGTGCTCCTCAGTGGCCTCGCAAACACGTCGGGTGGTTGACACCCTGTGCCTGGCCTCTCCCCTTTTTTCCTCTCTCATTGCACAGGGCGCTGAGTCGGGTTTTTTTTTTTAACAGGATGGTCTCAGGGTGGTGAGCGAGCAGGCACGCATGTGTGGGGCCCAGCTTGGAAGCTGCTGGCACCGCCTCCCCAGAGTCACTGCTCACGGCGTGCCCGGGGAGGTGCTGTCGATGCCTCTCCCTGGTGGTGAGGACAGCCAAGGGCATTCGAGGGACAGAAGGAATGACCACCGCGGTCGTCGGAATCGGGTAGGGCAGCGGAAAGGAGAATCCGTGGGATGACAGGCCGCCGGAGGAAATCGCCCAGCACACGGCGCAGGGAAGCAGACAGACGATGTGCCGGGTCTGAGGCAGGAGGGAAGGTGCGAAGGCTCAAGGTGAATCCGATGGAGACTTCTGGAAGGAGAGGCTGGAGAGGGGTGGTCTCCGAGCTCAGGGAGCAAGCTTCCCTGAACCTGGAATTCAGCAAGCACCCCACCACACAATAGGGGGTGGTACCAGCTCCCCAGTGAGAGGACCCTTCTCATCTTCATGGTGCTTGAGCCCCCACTGTGGCTGCTGTGCCCACCTGCCTTGTGGAGGGTCTCTCTTTGCACTGACCTCTGTGTGGCCAAATGGGATCTCTGTTTCTTTTTTTTTTTTTTTTAAAGGTGATGGTCTACTTTATTTATTAAAACTAAAAAACAGCTGAGCCCCAGTGGCATAGTGGTTGTGCGCGGGACTGCGGCTCACTGGGTTGGAGGTTCAAATCCAGCAGCAGCTCTCCAGGAGCAAGGCTGGGCTTCCTACTTCCACCAGAGGGCAGTGATGCCCACAAAAAAATTTTTACTGGGGACTCTTACAGCTCTTGTAACACCTGTCCATCCATTGTATCAAATACACTTGTACCTATGTTGCCATCATCTTTTAGACATTCATTTTCTATTGAGCTCCCCTTTCCCCTTCACCCTTGATAAATTGTAAATTGTTATTTTCATAGCTTACACCAACCGATGTCTCCCCCCTGCCCCCACGCTTTCTGTTGTCCATGTCCCT